>CATIWJ010041151.1:0-10221 GCA_949640765.1 Croton laevigatus | reverse complement strand
AGACTCTGAAGATCCTTCTTCTAAGGCGGGTTTTGATTTTTTGTTATATTTGTTTAATAGAATGGAGGGTTTACAAGGGTTCTGTAGATGATGCTGTTTCAGTTCTCTGTTGTAGAATTTTGAGTAACTGCTGGTTTTTAACCTGGAAGATGCTTATTGTAGTTCAATTTTTTTTTTTTTTAATAAAATCATCTTTGCTAATTGAAGTGATGACCGTTACTGGGTTTTAGATTAAGAAGTCCATGACTGGGACAAAAGTCATCTCAATTATGTCTGGAGAAGATTTCACAGTTCTTGCCCAGCGGCTGTGATTTTGTTCCAAGTCATCTCCTCCTCTCCTCCGGAAAATGACAGTAGCATCCTATATTAATAAAAGATGTCAGAAATTTAAGGCTTTTTATTTAATTCTTCATATTAAAATCTATAATAAAGAACTTAACATTAGGCAAAAAATACAAGATTTTGGTCCAGAGGAAAGCATAGCTGAGGGCAGCCCATAACATTCACCAACGCAATAAGAGAACTCATGAATGGATTTGATTTTGCAACTTGACCAATGTCTAGGCTGACATAGGGAGAGAATGAGACTATACAATTCATAAAATGATGCCAAAAAGAAAATAAAATAGCACCAGAACTTGGTTTAAACAGCAATTCTAGATATAGAAATTAATTACTGCTGCATACTACTTTTCCAGTAAGATATGATGGAGCACTTGTGGGTTGTGGATATATTTCTTGGCTGTTGAATATGCCAGAATCACTACTCTGTAAAATTAAGAATAATAAGACAATAGTTATAATCAAGCAATGAAGGCATCAAGGAAGACAAACAAATGGAGAAACGTTCTAGCACTAGCCTTATCCTTGACTTTCATTGGACCTGAACTTGTATGACTCTGTGTCAGAGAACCTTTGTTCTGCAATATCCTCAACATATTTTTTAACCTCCATGGTAGACAAGGGAGATAACTAATATTGTTTAACAAATATCATATCCTTACCACCAATTGTTACAGAAGTGATAACATGGGTTCCGAAATATTCAATGAAGCTGTCAAACAAATCGTTGTTTATAGTTAGGATGTGGAGCAATACTGGGAATATCCTCCTTAAAAATGAAGTTACATACCTTGCTAGGGCTGAAGGGTCCTAACAAGGACAGCTCGTTTAACACTTTCCTGCAACATTAGCTTGGATTTCATAAGTTGGACCTTGGCAAGTGGAATGTACAATCCATCCATTGAGAGAGTCTTTGTAGCACAGTAAAGCTAAATGCAGAATTGAAACTGCCAAGGGGAAAGCCTCTAGATATGTTAGCCTTTTGGTTAAAGTAATCCACCATCTACAGGAATCATAATGTGAAGTAAATTAGAACAGTATTAAGCGATACATTTCATGCTGTTAAACATGAATTTAGAAAACACCCAATGCTTTTGTTATAAGCAGACAAAGCCCAATCACATTAACAATAATTCTATTTTTATTTTGGTGACTTAACATTCAGCTTGTAGTTTTACACATCATTCAGCCTGAATATTTCAAATGGTCTATCTAAACCTATTAGTTGCAAAATACTTAAAACAGTTCAAAAGAAGTGCTTGGTAGCATAAATTATTTTGTAAATGCCATGAAATGAGAATTACCAACAAGATTATCAAACAGTAAGGAAATGGCTAATTTAGTGATCCATAGACAAAAAGGAAAAAGAAAAAAAAAAAGAGTGCAAGAAAAATGAGGGATAGAAATTAAAAAGTATTTGTCAGTGACATTAAGAAGCTTCCTGGAAGTCAAGTAAATAATCAATGATGAAGAAGCATTCGAAGGAAGCAAGCCTAGCTTTTGCATAGGCAAGTCCCATTAAAGTGATCGAATCAAGCTGGAAAGCCTTAGTTCCTTAAATCTAATATAATACCTAACAGCCGAATTAAAGAATTTAGTCAAAATGAAGGGAGATACGGAAAAACTAGGCAAAAAAAAAAAAAAAAGGAGGAATATTATGAAGTGCTTTCGAAATAATATTCTCCAACTATTATTATTATTTTTGACATAGATATTCCTAAATCTATCCTAATCTAAGGGAAGAAGGAGGTAAGAATCGAACCCGGATTCTTCCGGAAGAAGCTCAGCGCCTTAACCAACTAGGCTGAAGCTTGCTCCTCTCCAACTATTAAAACACTACTCCAGATATATATTAAATGGTAAATAAGGGTTCGTTTAGCCAAAATTTAAATTTAGTAATATATAATAATACATAATAATTTATTTATTTAATTTATTTTTTCTTTCTTTTTTTATCTCCAACTGAGATATCTCATCCTGAAATAACTAGCATCACCCAAACATAAATACTAATAAAATCACACTTTTCACTAATACCAATATAAAAATAATAATAAACAATATTTAACCCTTTATAAAATTTATTTTTTCATCAATATCAATAAAATAATAATAATAAATAATTACAAAATCTATTATAAATGGAAATATAAATAATTAAAAAGTACACTCAATAAAAGAAATATAAATTACTGGTAAATACTTGGGGGAGGGGTACAAGAGAAAGAGGCAAGTATGAACCCTGCAATTTTGGACAAGGAGGAATTATGTTTTTCATCTGTCCCACCTCGCCTCCTTTTAAGTACAAATATGTATACTGGAAAAGAAATGTAAACACAAAATGACAAATGGTTACTATGCAACGGTACGCAAATATTTATTAATATAAATGTTCATTTTTGACATTTGGTTTCTGCACAAAACGAATACTAAACTAATACAGTACTAAGTTGTAATTTTATTTGTTGAAATCAGAAATTTGTTATAGCATAACAGTACCCAGACAGAGAATAACAGACGGCTGCTTTTTAATTTTCGCAAGGTTTGAATATTAAAAGAGTTTCCCAATCAATGGGCATTTTTCCAGTACCTCAAATTTGACGGAGTCAATTTTCTCCCAAACCATTTTGATCGATTAATGGGTCTTTTGTCAGTTCAGTCAGTCCATATGTCGTTTTGCTTTTGATGTTGATAAATCAAAGGAAATACCATTAACAGAAAGTCATGGGTATGACTGAGACATTAATCTTGATATTTTTTTTTCACCAAACAGGTCCTTTTAATTATGATTCAAACAGGCCCTTTTATCGGATTATTAATTTGGTTCATTATCAAATCACGTCATTTTCAACTGTTTCTTATTGTTTTAATCATTATTTTTTAAAAAATTTCAGCAAATTATTTCAACATTATCATCATAGTTGTTTGGATTCTGGCACCCAATGAGGGGAAAAAAAATATCTCCTTCAACTAAAATACAATTATATCCAAAATAGAACAATATGCTATTGGAAACCAAAGATAATAATAGCAACATGATATATGAATAAAATAAAATTATTAAAATGATATGTTTCAATATAAATTTTTTAGTGTTATAATGGTGGAAAGATTAATTTTTTACCCTGTACACTAGTTTAATTTTTCAAAATATTATGACCACTGAATTTTTTTAATTTTTATTTTTATATAGTATGTTGTCTATTTTTTATATGTTTTTAATTTTTATTTTCGATTTTTTTATTTCTTTTATTAATATAATCTAATAAAATTATGATAATTTTTTCACTATATATATATATTTTAAACCTATTTTTATTAAATATTTAAATTTTAAATATTTAGTATTTTAATATATTATTAAAAATTATTATTTTAATGTAATTTAGAAATATGTAAAAAATAAAATTTTAAATAATTTATTTTATTTACTCAATTTTAAATAATTAAGTAATATAAATAATAAACAAATTTTAGATGAAAATACTTCTTCTTAATTTCATTCTTATTTATATATTTCTTTTTACTTTCTCCACTTCTCAATCTTCTTTTTATTATTATCTTAATTTTATTTTTTAATAGAATTCTAATATATTTTTGAAGTTAATATAAAAAATTAAAACTTTAAAGCAAGAATAATAGTTTTTACTATTTAAAATTAAAAAGTATTCAATTATAGTTATTGTTGATATATATAAAACAAACAATAAAATAACTAATAGATATTTTATATATTTTTAATTTTTTATGTATTACATATTTGTCCACTCTTACATGAATTCCTAAGTCCGTTGTTGCGTTCAATCTAAAATACAATCTAGGATGGGTTCTGATAGTTTGAAATGGACCTCTTGTTATTTGTCCATTAGATAAAATTACTTGTGAAAAAGAAAAGAAATGAAGGCAAAGTAGTAATAATAGTCCCCAAGTAATCTCATTATCTACAATTGTTAAACAACAATTTTTGTTTCTACTCAATGCATAAAGATATAAGTTGGTTAGGTATTTTGCTTTTGACTGCATCATCACACCTCTAACAAACAAAAACAAACAAGAAAGAAAATACAATTATAGGAATGAAAAAAAATGAAGAATAAGCAATGAATGATCTGACCTGGCATTAATATGAGGATGGGTTGCTGTTGAAAGAAAAGGATAGGGAAAAGGAAGAACCACATTTATATACTTACATTTTACCCATGATGTCATTTTTATTTTATAGTATAGTATAATAAAATTGTATGGGCCTTAATAATATTCAAAGTTCACATGATCTTGACTTGCACCGTTTGTTTTTCTAGAAGCACAATTAAACGTAGATTTTGAAAATTAAAAAGAAGAAATTTCTGTTTTCCGGTCAAGAAGACTCATTCCCTGTTTTAATTTTCAATTTAATGCAAACTTAAAAAAACTGAAATGAAATTCATATTTTTATCTTTTTAATTTATAATTTTAAAAGATTTAATTATATTTAAATTTGAACTGAAATTTCATTACATTCGTGATTGTATTTGTATCCAAAAAAATGATAGAAGTTTGTGATATTAATATGTAGCTGAAAAAGAATTAGGGTGATCATTCAATCAGAACGATTAATTTTTAAAAAAATCTTGATTGAATTTTAAAATATTAATTTTTTTTCCTTGACCCGAATTATTTAAGTTTATCTTTTACTCAATTAATTGAATTAAAAAATAATTTTTAAATTATTTAATTGGCCAAATTATTTGCCCATTCCTAAAAAAAAAATTAGAGAAATTAAAAATGTCAAAACGACATAATTTTAAATTTCGAGTAATTCGGTCAAAATTTATTTTATCCGAATTTAACTGAATTATTTAAAATTTTTATAACTTTTAATCAAATTACCACTTAATATATATATATTTTTTAATCAAACTGAATTACTTGATCTACTGAATAATTCAAATTACTCAAACTATTTACCAATTCCTAACAAAAAAGAAAAAAAGAGGCAAACAACTTTTTCTTCTTGGACCTTTCTTCCCTATAGTAATTGGACGGCGGTGACGGGTTGCATAATTCCAGATTTAATTAGTAGCCAGTTCATCATTGGTTGTGGTGGCCACGTCGGGAGTTCGACAACAAATGCCCCTCCTATCCCCCATCCACCAATATCTAAGGGAAAAAAAAAAGGAGTTTTTAATTTGCAAGCTTTGGTTTCACTTTTGTCGCCATCTAGAAACCGGATGTTAATACTTTTCTTTCAATCAATCAGTCAATTTTCCCTTCAACACTATTACAGTATTATATTCGATGGGGATGTAACATATAATAGTACTTTTATAATATTTTTTTCTTTTTAATTATTATTTTTTATTCAATAATTATTTATGTATTTTCAATACAGCCCAACAAAAAATCTGACCCGAATCATCCCTCCTTTTTTTTTTTTTTGACAAACCCGAATAATCAATTATTATTATAAAAAAAAATTAACATAAAATATTATTGATGATGAGCCAGTGCTGAGACCCGAGAGTCACCTTTTATTTTTTATTTTCCCTTAAAAGCATTTGCTCTTTTAGTTTTAGACTTTCATTCTCAATTTTTGTTAAATTATGTTTTATTTTGTTTATAAACTTTGTATTCATTCTTATACTTATATTTATTTTTTTTATTTCATCGTCCAATCACTAAATCACGGGTGATTTGAGCTTAGTTTCTGGTTACCATACAATGAATGTTAATTAACTCAAAATTCAGTCAGATAAGACCACTAAAAATAGTAAAATTTTTTCTATCAAATTTTAACGCTGTCGCTAGGGGTGGGCATTTTCGGTTCGCTTCACCGAACCGAAAACAGCAAACCGAACAGCAACTGAACCGAATTTTTTGGTTCGGTTTCGGTACGCTTATATACCGAACATAGTAAAACAGTAGAAACAACTTCAATTAGTTCCCAATCTCACAGAAATTCACAAAAATAATCCTCAACTGAGAATGTTCAAGAAACAATTTCACAAAATAATTTCACAACTTCACAAAAATTCACAAAATAATTTCACAATTTCACAAAAATTAACAGAAATCATGACCAAATGCCCATCCACACAAACAAACAGATCTAAATATCTAAACAAAAACGAACAAAAACGTGATAACATCAACTTTGAAATCAAAAATACCCATCTACATCAGAAGTCTCTGGTTAATCTAGTCTTCGAAAAGCATCTAGTTCTCCTCATCGAAGAAGAAGATGAACAACAAAAAGCAGAGATCTGAAGTGAGTATGGATTTCGTACTAGTTTCGATTTCATTTCTATTCCATCGATTTTCCGTTCTTCTTCCATCGTTTTTGTCATCAATTTTGCTGCCGACGGTGAGGTTGCGTGGAAACTGAAAGTCGTTGGAAAAGAAGATCAAACATGGGGAAGGCAGTGATTCTTACTATCTTCATCGACTGGTCTTGCTCCCTTCGTGATGAAGATTGAAGATTAAGAGAACGCAACATATCGGCGACGCAAAGGAAATGGCCGACGATTGATGGATGTGGAGGCCGAAGGAAGGGAAGCTGGCTGGTGGTGAAGGCCGGCTGGCAGTGAGGCGGAGGGAGAATAGCGGCGGAAAGGAAATGATAGAAACGGGATGAAGTGAAGAGAAATGAAAAGGGATTAGGTATAAATTAGGGCTAAACTCAAAACGGCAGCGCTTTCCTTCGGTTTAAAATCGGTTTCGGTTCGGTTTCGGTTCCCAGCTATCTAAAACCGAAAGCCGAACCGATTATTTTTGGTTTTTATATATTAGAGACCGAAAATCGAACCGATTTGTCGGTTAACCGAATTTTCGGTTCGATTTTCAGTCGGTTCTCGGTTCGACTTCGGTTTCCGGTTTCTTTTGCCCACCCCTAGTTCTAATATCATTTCCACTATTTATCATAGTTCTAACGCTACTAATGCAACATTTTTTTTTTTCATTTCAATGGTATAACTATCATTATTTCAACTTTGTTTCTTATATTCTTTTAAGTTATGCAAATTGCGAAACACGCGATTCTATTTTCTTATTCATCGCTCATTGTGACTCACATGTCATTTTTCGTGAATACCTATGTCAGTATTCTGTATAGCCGTTTATAGACTATAACACGGATACCATCTCTGTTTCGTATTGCGTATACCATTTAGACAATACGCCAATGCAATTAATCATATCATTACCAAATCTCCAGTTCAACCTGCAACAACAAGGTGAGCTTTTTATTTTGCATTTTCTACTAGTTGTACTTTTTGGTATTTCCCTTTCTATTTTAGTTATTCTGTTTTCTTTCCTATTTTGTTTTAATTTCTTCGTGTATTGTCACTTTTCAATGTTCTTTATTTATTTTTCTACTTATTTGCTTACCAAGTTTTTTTTTTCTCATACTTCTATATTCCAAATTTTCCTTTGGATTTGCTTTCTTATGTCGAACTTTGGTTTTACAATATTTAATGTTGTTTCTACATTTTAAATTCCATATTGTTCTTCTTTTAAAGTTTCAAGTCTATTAATTATTGTTTACTATCTTATGATATGAATTCAACTTTAAGCGGAAAATGGGTGTCATCACTTACGAGATGCAAGCGGTCGCAATAACTCTGTAGAGTCATTGTAAGCGCACTTATGCATCACGAACGCAACAGACACCAGCATTTCCGTCAGAGTCGCGCTCTCCACGCCGTGAGAAAATTTGCAATATTCGCGCATAATTTATTTATTTTACTCAAAATATCTTTTACTCACATTTACTACTACACCTTTCAATTAATTAATTACTATAACTCTAACATTATAATTATCTTACTCCTTTAATTTTGATTTAATTTAACGATGTTATTATTATAATCGCTTTTCCTTCTTAATACATGTTTACCCAATTCAAACCGTATAAATTTTTTTTTATTAACACTTAAAAATCTTACTAGCTTTCTTTCCATTTCCGCCATTATCAACTAGATTCCACTATTTCCGAACTACATTTATTATTATGTTTTTTTTTCCACTTGTCTTAATTACACTATAGAATTTAATAATTAAGAATTTTTCTTTTAAGCCACTTTTAATAAAAATTACTATTTAACGAAATTATTCATTCAATATTCCTCTCGTTTATTTGAAATTTTATATTTCAAATATTCCAATTTTATATTCAACTTTTTCCTTAGTGTCCATTGAATGCTACTATTTATTCAAAAATATATTATTTTTTTTCATGTGGTAACAGTAATTTTTTTATATATATAGATAACGGTCAATTTTTATTTTCCAAGGTAAATTATTATATCAACTTTATGATTTTACCGTTGGTGCTTTAATCATTTCGAAAATTTTGAGTTTCACTATAAATTCAAATCATTCCCATCTCACTTCTCACATATTTTCCTATCTAAAATTCCTATCTAGAATTTCTATTCTTCTCGCAATTCCATTTCTTACTATCAGATTCTTATTCTCGATTTCAATTGGAAATGGCAACCTCAATTAAATCGGTTTGTGTTTTCTGCGGTGCTAGCTCAGGAAACACTAATATATTTAAAGATTCAGCTAAGTTTTTGGGTGAAGCTCTTGCTAATAAAGGACTTGGATTAGTTTATGGAGGTGGAAATCTCGGCTTGATGAGTGCAATTGCCAGAGCTACACATAATGGTGGGTGCCAGTTTTAGGCGTTTTGCCGAAAGCCTTGGATAGTAGTGGTTTAGTTGGTACCACTCCCGGGAACAATATAATACTGGTGGATTTCATGCATGAGCTTAAAGCTACAATGCACCATCATTCATATGCTTTTATAGCTCTACCCGGCGGCTATGGAACAATGGAGGAATTTCTTGAAGTAACAACTTGGGTTCAGTTAGGAATTCATAAGAAACCCATTGGATTACTAAATATTGACAGTTTTCATACTCCATTTTCAATTTTTCTAGACTCGATTGGAGAGAAAGGATTCATGTCAGTTCAATCTCGAAATTTATTTATTACTGATTCAGATGTAAATTGTTTATTGAACCGTTTAACTGCCTTTAGTCCAAGTACAGATCCCAGTGTAACTTCATTGGACTGGTCTGTTGGTGAGAGTAGTAAAAGAAAGAGATCAGATTAAATATTTGTAGCTTGTTAACCATTAATAAAAATTTTCCTTTGCATTTATTTTATCATTTGATTTGTAGGACACTAATTAATTAACAATGGCCTCGTGTCATATTTGAATCCCATTAAATACTAACATTTCTCTTACCTTAATTACTTATTGTTGTTAATTTAAATTACTTATACACTATATCTTTCTACACAATAATGTTTTTTTTTTTTTTTCTAAAATTTTATAACTATGTTAATATTATACTATTTAACTTTTAGTATAATATCAAAATTCCACATACTTTGATATGTATTTACACTAATTTACTAGACTTGGTTTATAAATTTGGATTTTGTATTATTTCTCACTTTTTCCATATGGAAAAGAATTTTATTTTCTCTTTTGTTTATCGAATATATAATTTATTTCTTTATATCTTAGCTTTATTTATTAAATTCCACTAATTTTATTTGTCTTTCCTTATTAAATTCAGAATTTTAATGTTTAATAATTTTAAAATTTCACTAATTTGATAATTCCTAAATAATTACCACAAGGTAGTCTCCTTAAACAGAATTTTATTGCTGCAGTATATTTCCTCACTTATTGTTACTATTATTATTATTTCTAGACATTTCTTATGTCCCTCTATCTTATTTCTATTTTACACTTTGAATTTTCGTTTTACGTATTCGTGTTCCTAATTAGCATGTACTGTTCCTTAAGTCTAACTATATATTATTTTTCTAAGGTTTAAACCGGTTTAACCGCCCAGGAACGGTTAAACCAATGCTCTGATACCA
>CATIWJ010041149.1:0-24138 GCA_949640765.1 Croton laevigatus | reverse complement strand
ATATATATATATATATATATATATATATATATATATATATATATATATATATATATATATATATATATATATATATATATATATATATATTTAAAGGCCCATGCTTATCAAAGTACGGGCCGCTTGTCTGTCTGTCCCTGTCAGAGTATGGGTCACATGTCTGCTTGTCTATACCAAGAATGTGATTAGGAAAGACCCGACTGGAATGGATCTTGAGTGATAGATCGGTGCCGACCTGAGCCCTATGTACCGATCAGACTGTCCGAAGGCCAGTCATCAAGTGTTGACCTCCAGACTCCGACTAATGGATTGGGTTCAGATCGATTATGGGCCATCGTTAGGCCCAAATAATGGGGGTCTAGCCACAAGGTTCCTTTAACCTTTGTCCCTATAGGCGCTATGTCATCAAACATCATTGCATTACAAGGAAAGATGAAAGAGCATCCGTGGATTCAAGAAAACAAAATCAACATATATGACGATGAAGCACATTATCAAGTGTTTAAATCAGTGGGAGAATTATTCTAGGTTAATTAAACATCTTGAATGCAAATTGTGTAAATATTCAAAAAATTTAGTAAAACTAGTGCCATCGTCTCTACTTTTTTTTTTTTATGTTTTTTTAAAGAAGGTATAACTCACTCACATATTTTTGGAATAGGATTGAAAGCCTCGAACTTGAACAATTTATTAGGCCATAAATGAGGTATGTAAACCAATTGGGCTACTGCTCATTCCCGTCTCTACTATTTATGTGTAATTTAATTTGAATTAGTTAGTTATATATGGTCCGAAATCTAAACTTAGATAATTAAAATTTTAATTTATTAAGATGGATAAAATTTTGTGTTTGACTCTTACCTTTTCTCCCAAATTTCTTTACCTTCAAATTTAGTTACGTTAAAAAAAAAAATGGATACTACCTCTGTATTTTATGATTCTTTACATTTTCATTTTTAGGTGTACTTTTTGGTTCTTCACATTTTCATTTATAATAAATTGTATAATTATTTATTATTATTTTTTTATTGGTATAAGTGAAAAAGTAAATTTTTAGAGGATTAATAATTATTTATTATTATTTCTATCTTGATATTGATAAAAAGTTAATTTGTATTAGTATTAATAAAAAATAAATGTAAAAAATTATAAAATACATATGGAGTATATTTATATATAAGGGAAGATGGTGGAGCACGAGTACAAGGTACAGCATCATCACATCAACCATTAATTAACAAAACATTACAAACAAAACAAGAAAACGTTTTTAGTGTTTGTCCGTCATCACAACATCAACCACAGCAAGCAATGGCGGTGGCGCTATAGGAGCAGTTGTAACCCCTAACGGACATGGGCGTCATTTCCTCTTTTCAGTTAAGTGTCACAAGGCACGTGCTTTTCCCATGCTTTAAGAAATTTGACCCCACATTCTGTCATACTAATATTAAATCTCAAACTCAATACTACCCTTCCCTTTCATCAACGCTCAAATACATACATATATAGTTGTACTCGGCAATAATTATCCGCCGGATTAGAACTAGAAGAGATGAGATAACGGTGTGGAGTGTGGACTTAAATAATTGTTCCTATGTTTGAAAAAATAAAAATAAATAAATAATTGTTCCTACTGGTCACCCTTCGATACTCTGCCTAGACCAATAGCTGTTGTTAGGTATTGGTGCTTAATTATGTTATGTTGCTACCATTACTAATAATGATTTAGATCTATTAAGGGTTAGAAAGGTGTTGGTTTTTAAAATAAATAAATAGATATAATTAATTAGAAATTATAAAAATAATATATGATTACAGAATAAAAATAGGAACTGAAATTGTAAATTGTAAATCAATTAAAAATAAAATTTTAATCACAGAGAAAGAGATGAAGAAAAGCTGAGGCCACAATAGTAAGGCAGCCTGCAAGAGAGTTTGCTGGACCGAGCTTGGATTTGTAAATTTCCACGCACTCCGTGCGCGAAAGAGTATAATTTGTATTTATAATATTACTACCTTACAAAATGGTCATTCATTATAAACCACTCCAACATCCCATATTCTTAAGCAACGTGGGATTTGATCAATTTTAACCACATGCTCACTTTGAGTTTTAATTTCTTATTCACCTTTAATCTGTTCTGCGCATATAATATATCGTTGGAAAACTCTTATTATTTATAATACATTGACACATTTCAAGTTATTCAAAACGTAATTTTTTTACTAAATTATTATTCTTAAAATTGACCAATAATCACTTAAACATACCATAATTTCCAACATTAAGAAAACATTGGTTAAAGAAAATTTATTTACTCAAAAACATAACCCACACTTGGTTGCAATTATATGAAGTCGATACTGTTTTTTTTTTAGTTAGAAAAAAATAGTATTCATCAATTGAAAAATAAAGTAAGGTGAATTTTATATGGTAACTAAATCAAGAAAACATAAAAAAAGTTTTACTTCATTTGCATTAAGTAGACTACCATTTGAATGCATTTTAGCATTATATCTATCTCGTCTCGAGATATTAATCCTATTATATCTTTTATTTGTTTTTTTTAACGTTGTTATAAACTCACGCACCCGAATGTGTATAGAGAGATTCGAACTCATTCCGTTAAGACTCGAGATCAAAGGGCTTACCACCTCTACTGCTTCCAATCACATTTTTCATTTATTTATTTTAGCATAATTATAAACTCACGCACCCGAATGTATATAGAGAGATTCGAACTCAATCCATTAAAACTCGAAATCAAAGGCTCGAGCTCGCTCATTTAATAAACGAGCTAAGAGAGAGCAGGCCAGTACTCGGCTCAACTCCGCTCGTTTGCAGCTCTACTTACCACCTCTGCTAGCCCTAATCACATCTTTTATTTTTATTTGTTAAATAAAAACAATCATATGATATTTTATTTTCTTATTCTGTTCTTGTAACAACATAAAATAATTATTACTTGAAAATTTTTAAATAATTAAACTATTATATAAAAAGGTTATACTAATAACACAAATAGATAATAATGAAGTTTGTTGTTATTTTCTAAAAAGAAAATTATGACTAATATTCTAGGACCGACAAAGTAATTTGAAAGCAATAGTCACTAGCTAAATCAATTTCAATCTCTCTCTAAAGTGTCTAAGGGCGTGTTTAGATAAAATGATGGTCTAAGATAAGAGAGGATTCAAAATAAGGAAGAAAAAGAGTAATATTTATTTTACATTTTTATTTTATACTCATTTTTTGAATTGAATGAAAATAGAAAGGGTATAAAATAAATAATATTGTATTTTTGTTCTATCAACTTTTTACTAGTTAAATTTTTTTTCTAAATTAGAAAAAAAATTTTAAAATGTAAAATAAATTTATTTTACCTGCTTTCCCATTTAAATAAAATATTTTACTAATTTTTAGGTATTTTCATCTAGCGATAATGCAGAAAATCTTATCAATTGTCACATAAACTTAAAAATAGTAAATATATTTAATAGTAATTTATGATTTCATCATTTTCAGATGTTTTATAAATTTTATTTTGAAGTATTTTTTCATTTATTTAAAAAAATTTTAATATATAAAACTGTATAAAAAGAAAATTCAAATAATAAGGGGGCACTGCAAATTTTAGTTGACTAGGGACTCGCGGTGCTGCACGTGTGCTTCAATAATTTAAAAGGTTTCTTCACAAATTCCTATTGCAAGACCCTAATAGTAAAAAGAAGAAGGCAATTCTTTTTAAAACTACTATTTATTATAATTTAAAAACAATTTCATATGGGCCACGTCTAAGTTCACTTTGTTACTCTTGGACTTGGTTATGTTTGTGAGATTTTGTTTTTTTTAAAATAAATATTCCTAAATCTCTCATCATCTAAGGAGAGGGAAGGTAGAAGTTAAACTCGGCACTACTAAAAGAAGCTCAGCATCTTAACAAACTGAATTGAAGTTTGCTTCTTATGAGATTTTGTTATCTAAAATTAAAAAAAAAACATGAAAATTTTCATCGTCCCTGTTTTTATCCCTTATTTTAAATTTCAAATGCATCATACTTGAAATTCATATATACGATGGTTCCACACAGACTAATTGGCTTTAATAATTTTTTTATTATCATTGCAAAAAATTAACTAAAAAAGTATTTAGTATTTTGCTTTGTAAATTAACTTTTTTATATCAGTATTTAAATAAATTATGTAAATGAATATGGACAGTGGTAATTTTCGAAGTTGCGGTTGGGCCTGCAAGTAAGCAACAAAGAAAGCCGAAATTAGAACTTATCCAAAGGGAAAGTAATAGGAATACGACTCCGAATCTGATAAGCTAAGGACACAACTGTCATTTTGTTGTCGAAGTTATCGAAGATGAGCGTCCAAATGGCCCAAAAGTATGATGATGTCAGAACCAGAAGGAAGGAAGGAAGGAAGGAAGGAAAAAAAATTAAAAATACTAATAATAAAAAGATTTTAGACAGAGAAAAACCAAACTGGAATAGAGAGAGAAATCAAGAAAAATCCAAGGAAAAGAAGTAGTAGCTGAACCTCTGACACAGCCGGTCACCACACCTCTATTCGACCACCATCTTTGGCCGCGCCGCCTCTTTACTAATCGTTTAGGTCCTTTCTCTGTTGTATGCACATGATAGATAAATAGACAGTATTAGCTAGATCTCTACTATACTCTCTCTACTTTTCTGTTCTTGATTCAACTTATTAGTTTTTCTTTTATTTAATTAATCTGTATAGCGAATACGAAAATTATGAAAGGATTATTATTTCTGTTTAAATTTATAGTACTAGCTAGTTTTTTCCGGGTTGGTGAAAGATGGGACTGAACTGAAAGAAGGAAAATAAACCCATCGGTACTGTACTTTTTGACAGATTAATAGAATCCCGAGTTGTGAAATCTCTCTCCAGATAAAAAACCTCTCCTTTTGTCCTTTCGCGACACCGGTACAATCTTCTCTCAGATAAAAGCAGCAGGCAGATTCTATAATTCTATTCTATCTACTGGGTGTGTGTCGATCTTTCAATATTACATAGAAACAGCAGTGAAAATCTGGAAGGATTTGGTTACATGGAATTGTTGATTCAGCATTTGGTGTTATTAATGGTGGGTGGTGGTGGGTGCTGGTATTGGTGGGCATGCACAAGCACAAGGTAAAAAAATTAAAAATAAAAACCTACTCGTAAATAAAACCGCCCTTTGTTTTTATTTTTTCTTTTTTCAATTTATTCAGATTCTCAACACTCAAAGAGAGACACGTTGTGTTCGTTCGTTCAAATCGATTCTCTGTATTTTGAAACGCTTCTTTCTGTCTATCTACACAGTCTTACCTAAAAACCTGCATGCACAAGAACGGCCAAAATTATTCATAATTAGTGGTTGTTTTTTGGCAAGAAAAACCCAATATATATATAAAACCCAAAACAAAACCAAGGGGCTGCTAAAAAGTACACAAGTCTGGTATAGACAGATACATAGATAGATATGCAGCAGCAGCAAGGTGAAGGAAGAGATAACAAAAATCAAGAATGGAGGTTGAAGACGATGCAAGGCGGCGGCGAGAATCAACAACATCATCATCAGCCTCAGAAATGTCCTCGCTGTGATTCGCTTAATACCAAATTCTGTTATTATAATAATTACAGTCTTTCTCAGCCTCGGTACTTTTGCAAGACTTGTCGAAGATACTGGACTCAAGGTGGAACCCTAAGGAATGTTCCTGTCGGAGGTGGTTGCCGGAAAGGAAAGAGAACAAAAGCATCATCGTCAGCTGCGTCTTCTTCCTCCAGTGAGAGTTCTAGGTCTCATTCGCACGTTATAATCTCTGGTAATACTTCAAATTCAGGTAATGCTACTACAAATCCTGCTGCTGTGTTGAGAACTAAAGAATTAGTTGATTTGGTTTCACCTTCTCCTGCAATTTCTTCCATGGGACCGTACTATTCTGCTGCTGCCGCTGTTGGTGGTGGTGGATTCTTGGGTTCTTTAGCAGCAATTCAATCTTTGAACAACCAACCAGTACCACCACCACCACCTCAGTCCTCTTTTTCTTTGAATCTACCAGTCAATCTTGGTGGAGATATGGGTGGTCCTGGTCCTTCAAATCTGAGTCTTTTGCATGGATTCAGTTCTATTCCATCATTTGGGTCACAACAGCAACAACAAATTCTTCAGCAGAGGCAATTATTCCAAATGGGTATCCAAAGAGATGCAAAGACCACACCAGAGGTTTCTTTTTATTCTGCTCCTCTCCATCATCATCAGCAGCAGCAGCAGCAGCAAAATTGGTCTAATCATCAAGCTTTTTTCAGCAACGCTAACCCTAGTACTGTATCCGATTCACTGTGGAGTATAAGCACCTGCACCCAGACGACGACCACCACTACACCCACCACTAACAGAGACACCGCCACAACGACCGCCACATCTGGTGGCTCCTTTTCTTTGAACCCAGGTGATCCGTGGCATGATTTGCCAAGTTATGGTCCTACACCGTGACCGATCATGAATCTTTCTTTCAAGGAATATAATTCTTTTTAGCTTTTCTCGAAACAGATGATCATCAGCAATGAATCTTTTCTTGTTTTTTGGGACGACTCTTCTCCTGTATTCCTTTTTTACAAATTTCCAAATGGGGTTTTTTTATTTTCTTTTTTTTTTCTTTGGCTGGTTTTTTGGGGTATAATGTTTTTGTAATTTGGTGTAAATGCAAGAATAGGGGTATTACATGGCCTTTTGTTTTTGCTTATATCATACTAGAAGAAAAGGAATTCTCTTATCTTTTGAGCAAAGAGAATGTGAATGTAATGTTTTAGCTTATTTATTCTTTAATTAATCTTCTTTTTGTTGAATGAGTTTTGAATTCCCTTTGAAAAGTATGAGTCCTACTTTTTATGTTATTAGAAGTTGATTAGGGTTTAATTTGAGAAAAAAGAAAATGGAGAAATAGAGAAGGAATTGTATTAAAAGTAGCCAAAGCAAAGCCAAAAGGGGTGCATGAGATAGTGGAGGTGATGTCCCTGGAAAAGTGGTTGGACAAGACGGTTTGTTCTTATGCATGTGGGTGACTGACCATACAAGATGCTTTTGAGTCTCTTCCATTTGCCTTTAATCACTCCCTAACTTTATAGTATTAGTAGTAAGTAATTTTTGGACAAATTCTTCTTCTTTCATATGAGACTAGATAGAAGAGCATTGGTGTCTAACTACCGTCAGCAAACCAGTCTTATTAAATTTTTATAGGCTAGTTAAGTTATTAGAGTCTTGGGGCATTTCTAGCTGGTAATTACAAAGAAAGCTACCTCTTGGTAGGGTTGAAGGGAACTTTTCTAGCCATAAGCATTTATGTGCTTATTCTTGTTAATTAGTTTCGTTTTTTAGGTGAGTGTTTTGCTTTAATATTAAATAAGACCGTTAGTAGGTTTATAGCGCAAATATAATTTCTATATTTCAGTTTTGATAAGATATGTTCAGGTCCTTTAGATAACTCTTAAAAACTTGGGGTAAATCACCCAGTCCAACATCATGAGTGTGTTACTCAAAATTCCTTAAAAATTTGGCATAAATCACACATAGCCCAATTTTAGGAGTGGGTTACTCAAAACCCCCTAAAAACTTGGGGTAACTCACCTAGCCTAATAATATAGTGTGGTACTCAAATTCGTAGATTTTAGATTGGAACTCACGACTCGTCTTTATCATTGTAACTACTCAAAAAATTTTAGACCCGCACGAGCCTTCCCAATTGATGGTAGAGGACCGATTGCCAAACAATAAAAGAAATGGCTTGCCATAATTTCCTCCCCTTAGTCTATCTCATTTGATACTAATTACATGTTACAATCTATCTAGTCGGTTTGGTTCTAAATGATTGGTTTGGACCAATTTATTCCTTTTCCACAATATATTCAGTCAAAATTTGTACTGTTGCGGATGCTTTAATACTAATTTTCCTCCATGTACTGTAGTTTTCATGCTACATGCTAACATGTAGAGGACTAAAACAGTAGGTGGTAGTAACATGTACAGATTCTCCTGCATGATTCTTTCTTTCTAGCCCTTAAAAATTCCGAACGCCTACATTAACAAGTTGCTAGCTTTTGATAATTAGGTTTTGACCTTTATTAGTCTATGGTTTGGGTAAAAAGAGCAACAAAAGCACTAATATTAAGAATGGAGTAAGTTGAACAAATCTCTCGAAATTAAACAATGGAATTTTAATTGTTTATTCCCTAAGAACAGACAACAAAGTTATGGATGTTATTAGTATATTGTTTAATTATTTAAACAATGCAAAATTAATCACTTTATGCTTAACTTTCATTTAATTAAGCAAAGTGAAGCATAAAAAAAGTGATTGATATTTGGTGGCATAGAGTGGAGAGAGTGGGCTCCGAGCAAAGCTAATAAGCAAAGCAAATCTTTGGTCTGCCATGACAAGATCTCTCTGCTCTCACAGAGAATAAAAATGGCCACTCCCTCTCTTTCCTTTTGTCGTACAAGAGAAGAGACCTCCAATCCATCACTCGCATGGCATACTTTCATTCCGTTTCATTAATTAAGAAAGTTTTTATAGTATAAAGTAATAGTATGGGTGGCTAATTTTGGTGGAACAAAATTTGTCACCAAATGTCAAAACTTGCAGTTTTTATTCCCTTTCTTTAATAAACATACAGTCTCGGGGTAATGGAATGAACCCATATATTTCTTTGGGGTTAATTATATTTTTGGGGCCTGAACTTTAACAATTTTCATATTTTTTTATTTTAGTGTCTAAACTTTCAAAATGTGCAAAAATGGCGTCTGAACTTTTAAAGTTACTCATTCTGGTGCTTAAACCATTTTTTCGAAACAATTTGGATTAAATGAACCTTCTTCCGTGTAAATACACCTCTCTTTTTCACTTATTCCTCGTTCCTCTTTTTATTCATCCTTTGATTAATTTAACCATACTTTAATCTTCAAATGGTTTTTTTTTTTTTTAAAGTCCATTTTAATTTGCATAGTTACTTCTAGAGCCATTTTTTATTTTTTTCTTATAAAATTTTCAATGCAACATTTTAAATTTATGTAGGATGGTTTTGATATATTTGAATCGTATAATTATATATATTACCAAAATAAAAATAAATGATATAAAATCATGTGCGGAGTAGTTCATATGCATGGATATATTATATCTAATTAAATCTAAATTATTTCTTATTTAACTAAAGACATGAAATTTTTGTTAAATATTCTTTTTTTTTTCAAAAGTAATTTATTCTATTAAAATTGTAGAGATAGAAGTAAATATTTTTATAGTTGCACTTACTAGTAGAATTATTAGATAATATGTGTAAGAGCGGTATATATGATAGTATAGAACATTAGATTAAAGAAAAATCACCACAACATTAAAATATGATGTGTCTACTTTATATATTATGTGAGTGTTAATTACGTACATATTGTCAATACAAAATTCATATTAATCGTATATAAAATATTAATTATATGAGATATACGTCCTACATCAAAATATAATAATGTTCTTTTTTTTTTAATTCAATGTCAATTTTTTATATTGTTTTGAAAATATTAATATCATTTAATTATTCTCTATAAAAAAACGTGAGAACAATACTAATAATTTTATAGGCCAAATGTTTTATTTTTTTTTCCGATATTTAAATATTTTCTGATTATACATTATAAAATTAAAATATATTTTAATTAAAGTAGAGTAGTCATTGTTGGAAACTTATTTTAATTCATAAAATTAAGTTATTATGTCAAGTTTTTTTTTCAAAATTCATGGTTTTGATTATTTAATTATTTTTATACTATTCAAATATATCAAACCCATTTTACGTAAATTTAAATGTTGCATTGAAAATTTTAGAAAGAAAAATATGAAAAAATAGTTCTAGAAGTAACTATGCAAATTAAAGCGGACTTTTTGAAAAACAAAAACCATTTAGAGATTAAATGATGGTTAGATTAATTAAAAGTTTTAAAAAAAGGGTGGGTCATGGTTGCATTTAAAAGACAGAGGAATAAGTAATTAGTAAAAAACAGGGAAGCACATGTATAAGGGAGAGAAGGTTAATTTTGTCCAAATTCTCACTCATGGACATCCAGGCATTTCAAAAGTTCAGATGCTATTTTGGACGTTTTAAAAGTTTAGAGAATGAAATAGAAAAACAGCTAAAGTTCAGGCATAAAAAATTAGTATAACTAACCCTATTTCTTTGGGGGTAATAATATTTTTGGTACCCATAGCTTTTAAGTGTTTTTTTTTATATTAGCGTCCAAACTTAAAAAACTTCAAAATGGGGCCCAAATGAGTCAATGCAATACCTAAAGCACATGTGTTTGGCAAAATCCCAATTTTCGGTTGCCACATCAGATTCTTGCTCAGCTCAAAGTTCGAGGCGGGAAATTCATGGACAAAAATACCCTTCTTGCCCTGTGGCACTATTCAAGGGCATGATGCATGATTGTACACACATTGCCCACATGGTGAAGAGCAAACCCTATACATTTTTTAAACGTTAGAGAGCCAATGGATGCTTTACAAAAGGTTAAGGAGTCGAAAGAATATTAACCCGTAGTACAAAGAGCAAAGTGTGTATTTGACCAATGTTTTCCTTACCTTCTATTCCAACCAGGCCAAATACATATTTTGTTCCATGTACTTCAGTTAAAAATCCTTTTGGCTCCCTACAGTTTGTGAGTGACATGTTTGCTCTCTGACTTTTCAAAAATCGATACATTTTGCTCTCTAAATTTGGCGCATGGGTGCGTGAATACTGCCACGTGTACTAAAAAATGCTGATGTCACAAGGAGTAAAAACTATTTTGACCCTGAACTTTGAGTAAAAAGTCATTTTACTCCCTAAACTTTGGGAGGCACCACTTTGATCCCTAAATTTTCTAAAATATTATATTTCAGTCCCTTGTTAGAGAATAATAAAAATAGTAATAATGATAATAATAATAATAATAATTGAAAGTCTAAAAAATGATTAGATTTGACAAGTGACTGTTGAAGACTATTTATAGTGTCCTTAAGCGGTGAGGTCACGTGTACTAAAAAATGCTGATGTCACAAGGAGTAAAAACTATTTTAACCCCTGAACTTTGAGTAAAAAGTCATTTTACTCCCTAAACTTTGGGAGGCACCACTTTGATCCCTAAACTTTCTAAAATGATATATTTCAGTCCTTTGTTAGAGAATAATAAAAAAATAATAATGATAATAATAATAATAATTGAAAGTCTAAAAAATGATTAGATTTGACCAGTGACAGTTGAAGACTATTTATAATGTCCTTAAGCGGTGTCACATAGGTGAGTTCGATGGTCCAAAGCGGTGAGGTCATGTGTACTAAAAAACGCTGATGTCACAAGGAGTAAAAACTATTTTGACCCCTGAACTTTGAGTAAAAAGTCATTTTGCTCCATAAACTTTGGGAGGCATCACTTTGATCCCTAAACTTTGTAAAATGATATATTTCAGTCCTTTGTTAAAGAATAATAAAAATAATAATAATGATAATAATAATAATAATAATTGAAAGTCTAAAAAATGATTAGATTTGACAAGTGACAGTTGAAGACTATTTATAGTGTCCTTAAGCAGTGTCACATAAGTGAGTTTGGTGGTCCAAAGCGGTGAGATCAGTGCAGGCCTTAAATAGGAGGCCGGTGCCCAAGACAGGAGGTAGGTGAGGTCGGTGTGAACCTAAGGTTTCCCGAGAATAACAGACCTATAAGACCTAGAGGCCCACCAAACCAAAAGCCTAAGCAACCTCCCTTATCAGGTGGTGGGGAGGTGACGTCTTTAAGGCTAGCTCAGGGCGACCTCTCCAAAGTTACAGCTCATAGATGACCTCGTTACACATCAATATATGAGCTGATGTACCCTGGTCCCAAAAATGGAAGAGTTACAATAAACAAAATAATTATAATGTTATTGTTATCGATTTTCAAAAAAAATAAAAAATAAAAAAAATTCGTCACTTTCTTCACACCTAGGGATGGTAGCGGGGTAAATGTTTTTGGCATCAACACTAACCCACCCCATTTTGACCCGCACGGGTAGTGGAAAATGAGTAATGCAGTAGGATAATAAGCTATTTTCTACTACCATCTACTGGGAGGGTAATTAGACTTGGGTACCTGCAACCAGCAAAAACCCGTTGTATATACACACACGCACACACAGTGCCAAACACATGATCCCACACACATACACACAGTGTCAAACACAAGATCATTGATTGGAGGAGCTATATTAAATGGATGTCTTATAATTATTTATAATTTTTTTTAAAAATACAAAACATAAAAGAAATTTTAAAAAAATAAAAATTTAAAGGATTTAATAAGAAATTTAATTTTTTTATTTTTAATTGTCTATTTATTTTATATTTTTTGTTGTAAATTTATTTTTAATATTTTATGAACTTTATGTTTTTTTTTCTTATTGGCCAGTTTATGTTATTATTAGAATATTTAAAATTTATATTATGTATTTTATTTTAAAAGATTATATAAATAAATGAAGCAAAATGTATCGATTTTTTAAAGTTTAAGGAGCAAAATAGTATCTTATAAAGTTTAGAGAGCAAAATGACTTTTTATCCAAAGTTCAGGGGATAAAATGGTTTCTACTTCTTGCTATGTCAGCATTTTTTGCCACGTCAGTACGTGTGCACTATGCATACAACGAAGCTATCTGGCCAAGTGTGATGAAAAAGTAAAATGTATCAATTTTTGAAAGTTCAATAAGCAAATAAGTCTCTTGCAAAATATAAGGAGCCAAAAGGATTTTAATCAAAAGTATAGGGAGCAAAGTATATATTTGGCCATTCCAACCATCATCCCAAAATAAGCATTCATTTCATTTTCCTTCTAAGAAAATTATTTAATGATCTACGAAGCAAATTGGGACTATAATACTTTTTCACTCTCTTTCACCTTAGATTACCACAATCAGTTATTACCAATTTCACTCATTCTAAAACCACCTCATTCCATAAATATATTATCCTTTTTTTAAAAAAAAAAATATTACTGCAATTAACTAAGAATTAAAACTTAAACTTAAGAGAATAAATATTCACAAAACTCCGAAAATGGAGTGAAAATATGGCCAAAATGAGATTTAGCTTAAAATAGCATTAGTTGGAGACGGCTTTAGAAATGTTGTGGGCAAAATTTTTTATTGTTTATGAGAATTTTACATTATTAGACTTTGAACAAATTATTAATTAGTAATATATTATTCCATGTCATTAAATTCAAATGAATAAATATTAATTTAATATGGACACTGTGAATTTGGTCTAAGTGAAAAAAGAAAGAGCATTGGGACAGATTTTCAAATAGCTGATCCCGAAAATATATTTGACCAAAACGCTCTTCTTTTTGGACTTCTCCACAAACAAATCAAATCATGCTTATAGTTTGTCATATTCTTTCTAATGGAAGACACACGTATTATAAAACTGAAAACTATAATTGAAATTTTTTGAATATATATATATAAGGTGAGGTTTGGTTTATTTTGGCATCCATACATATATATATATGCATGGAAGAAGAATCCAGTGTCGAGCTTTAACAGCACAACAAGCAGTGATCTTGATGTTGAAGTCAAGGCAAAAGTGGGTCCTTCTAAAGCATGCACTTCCTTTGGACCCATCCGCATGGAACTTTGTGGCCCCTTTTCCTCATCATTTGGTCACCAATTTATACTGTATGATCAATTCACTAGACAATTTGAAAAATATAACATTATACATGAATGATTACTTTTCATTAATTATGATTAGTTTTAGTTAATGGATGTAATTCATATTTGCATATTAATAACTGCAAATTTGAAGTTCCTTTTGGCTAATAGACACTACTTGTTTTGCAATTAGACACACGTGTGGTTGGTGTTTGCCATTACCACTTCATTTCACTCCCAAATACAAATTTTAAATCTAACTTTCACTTCCAAATCATAAGTTACAACCTACTTTTTGGACATCACCCGACATTTTTATATGTTTGGTGCTATAGCTTCTGCTTCTTCCAATTATAATCAATGCTACTTCTTTCTTTTCCTTTTTCAAATGTGTATAAATAAGAAATTCCATTTCTGAAGGTTAGTAAATACTGTTTCCATTCCAAAATTAGTGTTCCTGTTTCAATTTTCTGATATTTTTTTTAATGGTATTTTGAGAGAGATTAAAAGGTCATTCTAATTTCAAATTTTATAAACTAAAACTATAATAGTTTTAGGTTGTTTAAGTATATAAACGGTAAAAATTGTAAAAAAAAATTAATTATTAGAAATGTGACACTTTTTGTGGAAGAAATGAAAAATAAAAAGGGATACTAGTTAAACTATATTATCTAATATTATACTGTCCAAATTATTTGATATTTTTTCAATTAACCACGAGGTATCATGTAAAGTTCTCAACTATGAACGGCACTTTTAATAATAGTTTTGATTGAAAATATTGTTTCTCCATATCACGTGTCCAATGATTTTTTTGAAATAAGTCATTTCAACTTAATAAATAGTAAAAGGAATGACATCAAAAACTGTAATAGTATTTTTTTTTTTAATTTTTAAAGCGTACGTAATTGTAATAGTATTTATAAATTAATTGATAGTTTAAAAAAATAAAATGATATACACAATTAAGGATATTAAAGGAAAATGATTAATTTGATAAATTAAGACACTTAAAGTAGAATAAAATTGAGAAAAAAAATAGAGAATATAACACTTAGACAATCAAATTGTTACAAGTTAGACCAATTAACACTCTTTTCATCTCTCAAATCATGTAACAATGTAAAATTTAATTAATTTCAAATAAAATATTATTTTGTGTCACATAAATGATAAAATCACCTTTTTTCTATCAATTTATCTTTGCTATTTTATTTTGAAAATTTCAATAAGATAATAAATTTACAAATTAAATTATTACATTGTTTATGGAAAAAAGGAAAAATGAATGATAGTTGTTACATATTCTAAGGGAAGGAGAGAGTAACATTTTTTAAATGTATTGGAAAACACTAATGAATCGGGTAATAACGCGAGTTACACAACATAAAATAATGCTCGAACTCGAAACTTTTACATCTTACTATTTTTATGAAAGGTATAATAATAAATCAAGCGGTACCTTGATTCATTAGAAAGTAACTTTTTTAAAACATGTGGATTTGTACAATTGCAACATAGACATTTATTTATTGAGATTTGGGGCCGTCTCAATCTATTTAATTACCTTGCATTACACAGGGGAAAAACTTAAGCAGGAAGAGTAAAACAAAAGTAATAAATTTTGTTAATGCAACCTGGTTGAGGCTAGCTAGCTAGTACTAATTCTAATAACTAGATTAAAATAATAACTAAACAAAGTATTTTAAACCTAATAATTAGCTTTTAGATTGAAACCAGACCACATTAAAACTATACTATCTTGCTAGTCTAAAGGAAATGTTGGTCCACATATTTTATTAGGAGTGATATTATTTTAGGGCAATAAGTGACTATGGTGATTAGTGACACTTGCAAAGATATTATTATTCCAATAATAGCTTTTGAATGGTCCCATCCCATTTATAGGATTTTGATATAGATTATTAATTTAGGCACAATCTAGAAAAAAGAATTAAAATGTTAATTCCCAATTATAGAAAAGTATTTGAAGATGTGATATGTCACCAAATGAAATTGTGGGTTGAAATCTTGCCTTACAATATAAAGATAATTATGAGTTAGAGAAGAATTTGAAAAAAATATGGTAGCATGCAAAATTATCAAACAATATAAATAACGTGTGTCAGGAATAGGTTGACTATTAAACCCCAACAAGTAATAAACACTACAAAATTTTGAATTCGTCCCTTTCTCGGAGTTGCTTGGAAGTGAAGTATTCTGATGCGTTGGCGTCAGACCAAATTAAATTAGTCACACTTGCACATTCTTGCCTATAAAATGTAAAGTCCGGCCAGTCATCTCAATTTGGAAATCTCTAAAAATAGTAGCGATGTCCTATATATCAAATAAATACTAATAATGTGAATAAAAAGAATTAAACTCGAGATGTTTATAATTTATGACTTTTGTAATAAGTAAAATTATGAACAGGTCATACTTTTATTGACACTTTTTTTTAAAAAAAAATAGCCATTAAATTATGTTGGTTCATCCGAAATTTAAAAAAGAAAGTGGAGTTCAGTTTTGAACAATTAGCTTTGTGTTAAATTAGTGATGGAGACTAGACCAATTACAATTAAATCCCATCTCATGTGGGGCAGTATAAAAATTAAAAAAAAAATTACTTTTTTTTATTTAAATTGTAGTGGAGAGAAGGATGTGTCATGAATCACCAATCAAAACCCATGAATCCAACAGTTGCATCATTTGTTTGTTTTGATATAAGTATTGAAGTGTCGTGGTTCACGAAAGTGATTTTGGTTTAGGCTTCGCAATAATATATAATTAAAGTGTAGTTGGTGGAATTTAACCTAAGAAAACTTCATAGTTTAGATATTAATTTATTATAGAAGTGCTTTCTCACAATTAAAATACTACTATATAGCAACTTGAGTAAATATACGAGAATTCGATAATAGTAAATAAAATAAAATAAAATAATTATTATGTGAAGGAGAAAATTTATATTTATTAGTGCAACCCCAAAGTCAAGAAACTCTTAAAATGACAAACGGAAATACAACTTACGTTTGGTGTGTGTGAATAAGGTATGATTCTTGTCATCAAATTGGTCAATTATTAAAAGAAAGGATGCTCTATTTCTCACTAGAACTCCGTACTCCTACACCTCGATATGACTTTGTTTTTAAAAAAAATTATACTAATTAATTTTTGAATAAAAAGTTCAATATTATTTGGTTTTACTTTATAATTTTAAAATGTAAAGTAATTTTTTTTTTATAAAAAACTTTGTTTCTAGTGCATATTATTTATATCTAATTGTAAAAGTTCATCCGAAAAAGAAGGAGGGCATACCCCCATGAAAAATTAAACATAGAACTAGCTGTTCTAGCAATTGTATAAGCG
The DNA here is from genome assembly GCA_949640765.1 of Croton laevigatus. Lineage (NCBI taxonomy): Eukaryota > Viridiplantae > Streptophyta > Magnoliopsida > Malpighiales > Euphorbiaceae > Croton > Croton laevigatus. The sequence continues at coordinate 7,033 of CATIWJ010041149.1, read as the reverse complement.
ACATAATTTGCTGATATCTTAACAAAAGAGTAAGAAACTGTATTGAGCTCATAAAAAAAAGCGATACAATCACCAATAAGTATTGAAAAATAAGAACTAATACCTTTTTTTGATTTTAAAGCTTGGATCAAAATTAGACAATCTGTTTCAACACAAATCGGGAAAGAAATTTAAAGTCTTCAACCAACTCAATACTTCCCGAAAACACAAAACTTCCCCTACCATTGGAGCATTGCTTCTTGGCTATATACTTAATCTATCAGCACAACACAAACCCAAATTATTCCTCACAATCATACCCAAACCTAGAAACTATAATTTCCAACATTAGGTGCTTTCCAAGAGGTCTCCAACTGATAATTTTTTATGCTAGTTTTGTCTTTCTTTTCTTGCTAATAGCCACTCTTCCAATACACATTGAGTTCGTGATACAACATAATATGGATCCTGAATTTTTTTATTCCACAGTAAGTCATTTATGCATATCCACAAACTCCATAAAGTCACAAAGACTTTTTCCTTCTCCTTCGGTCTAAATTGCTGCAGAACAATAAGCAGCCATTGATGAACATTTTTGTTAGCATGAGCTGTCTGTGATTGTGATTATGATTTATTTCTTTAACTAATCCTAAGAATCAGGTCATCAATCACGGTTGTAAATATAGGAAATTGTTTGTTTTCCATAGATAGTTTCTTACCTTTCTTGTAAAGCTTTGTAATTGTTATTTAATCTCCATTATCGGAGCTGTATAATACACAATATTATTACTCCAAACCACTATTTAACATATTCACTTCTCAAATCGATCTTTGAAAAGATCTTTGAATCATGTAGTTCATTGAGTAAATCATCAAGTCGTGTAATGGGAAAATGATACTTGATGGTAATTTTGTTCGCAGCTCGACTATCAATGCACATACGCTACAATCCATCTTTCTTTGGAACAAGCAAGGCCGAAATGGCACAGGAACTTACACTTTCTTTTATTATCCCTTTAGCCGTGAGTTTGATTAACTGGCGTTGTAACTTTTTGCTTCATGTGGAATTACAGCTCTTAGAAAGAAATCAATACAATGTTGAATATCTCACATAAGTGACAATCCTGAGGGAATCTCTTTTGGAACTTCATCTCTAAAATCTTGAAGAAATAGCTGGATGGTCTTTGGAATGGTGCTTCATTCTTCATTCTCTTCTAAGATGATGAGGGAGCAGGCAACTTTGGTTTCCTCGATAATTTTGGCAGTCATTGTCATGGAGATCAGATTACAGCTCTCCTCCTTAGAATCACTGGCACATTCTGTCTTCAATGGCACTAATAAGATCTTCTAGCCGTTCTTGGTGAAAGAATAAGTATTCTTATAACCATTATATATAGCATGACGATCATATTGTCAGGGTCTAACAATATGTGACAAGCATCCATAAGAATAACATCATACCATACTTTATCTTGGTACTTCTTGCTAATAGAGAGCTCAACTAAACACCTTTTTGTGACTTTGATTTCATTACCCTTCCTTAACCATGCTAACTTGTACGATTTTGGATGATCTTCAGTAGGCAACTTTAGCTTGTCCACTATTGTTGTTGACACTACATTTCACAGCTACCTCCGTCGATGATGATATCACAAACTTTACCATAAGAAGTACATCGTGTGTGGAAAATGTTATGGCATAGCCAATCTTCCTCTTTTTCAATGGAAGTGTTCAAAGCACATCGTACGACTAGCATCTCACAATTGTCTGCATAGATGATCTCGTTTTCTTCATCTTCTTGTAGGGTTTCATCTTCGTCTTCTTCCTCAAATGATGCTTCCTCCACAAATGACACTATTCTTCGATTTGGGCTGTAAGATGCAATATGGCAAAATCCATAACACTTAAAGCATTTTCTAGAATTATTGCTAGAAGTTGTGCCACATGTTTTACCAATTGCTTCACTATCTTTTTTTTGTGGTGGTGGGTGATGATAGCTTTGTCGAAGGACTCTCTTGGTTAGAAGTATGGCTCTTGGCTACACTCTTTGCTCCGCTCCATCTAGTAGTCTTCTGTTAGCGCTCTACTTTCAATGCTAGTTTGACCACATCATTGAGTGAGCAACGGGGTTGAAATTGAACAACATTAGCAATTTCAATCTTCAATCCTTTAAGGAATCTAGCAATAGTGTGTTCTTCTGGTTCATTGAGGTCACACTTCATCAAGAGTTGTTCGAACTCTGTAACATAATTCTCAACTGATAAATCAGGTTGTTGAAGGTCGTGAAGTTTGATGAAGATATCTTATTGATAGGAATCAGGTATATACTTGCATCAAAGTTCTTTTTTCATTTTCTCCCAGGTTATGATCTTACTTCTTCCTTCGAGTTCTCGCTTGTGCTTAAGATTCTCCCACTATATTGAAGCATTTTTCTTAAGCTTGATGGTAACAAGTTTGACTTTGCGGTGGTCTGGAATGTCTTTATAGTCAAAGACTTGTTTTGCAGTATGCAGCCATTCGATAAAATTGTCTGGATTTAATTGTCCTTCAAAATCAGGTATGTCCACTTTTACTCGATGATCTGGTCATGGTTTCTCCTTTGATGTGCTCGCGATCGCTGTTCGGCTTCTTCTCCAGATGATTCACTTGGTAGATTGTGGAAAGGATTAGTCTCTGCTTCTGGATCATCTTCTGATTTATGAACTTGTTCTCTTCTTTGCTCGTACTGCTCAAGTCGTTGTTGAAGTTGTTGAATTTGCTGTTGTTATTCTTCTATGGTGACATCTGGAATATCTCACTTTTTTTCCTCACTTCTTTTTTTTTTTTATCTCAATTTTTTTTAAATAAAACTTACAACCAAAAGTAAAAATAGAAAATGAAGAAGTACAACAATCAATATAAAAGAGAGAATTTTTTTTTTTAAAACTAAAGAGTACAATGTGGTTCAAATTAATTTTTCGTGTAGGAATATGAGATGTAGATTTTTTTTTTTCAAATAAACAACAGGATAGATAATGGATAGGTTGATACCCTGCAACTTGAATCCATAGGAAGATCGAGATGCTCTGATACCAAGTTGACACCGTTAAAGTGTCGACATAAATATTTTGTCGATTGTGGTAGAATCAAAGACTCTTCTATGACGAATATTTAGCTTGAATCACCACCTTGAAAAAGCCAATCCAAGGATACAGGTACTCTAAAATTTAAGAATAAAAAAAATCTTTTGAAAAGGAAATGAAATTTTTATTCATGAAATCAAGTTTGAATATCAAACGTTTACAAACCTAAACCTATTTATTGGCATTAGCACAAATTAAATAATACAATTCTTAAGATAGAAAAATAACAAAACTAGGCTGGCAGCGTGAACAATAATTCATTCATATGGTTAGCCCATATTGTTGATGGTGATAGGTTGGAAGGCTTGTTGTGATAAAAACAAAACCAAAAGGTGGCATTAGCTTTCTCGTGTTTAGAAAAGGAGTGGGTTTTCATCACTGCCATGTGTAATGAAAAACCAGCCCATTATTCGGTTGGCCATATTCATTTTGAATGAATAGATGAAACGTTAAGACCATTTCACTCACTTGGCTTTTACTTATATATATATACGAAATGGAACTTATTTGGCTTTATATGTATAGGATGAGACGCTCCTGTTTCAGTCTCATTAATATCATAAAATCTTTTTCAGTGCATGTCGAATGATATCCCTGTTACTTACATAATTCTTTGCGTATATGATCCGTTATTATTGATTTCGTGACACGTTTTAGATAAGGAGCCATTATTAGATGTGGCTTCAAGAAATTTTCTATCTTGTTTATATAGTATTTTTTTATCTCCATCATATATTCAATATTTTTAGTAAAAATATAATAAATAATATTTAATTACTAAGAAACAATGAACATTATTTATTAGTTTTCATTAATATTATGTACTATAAATCTATGTTTTAGACTCATTCAATTAATATGATACAGTATATAAATTTTTTTATAATACAATGCTTGTTAATGTAATCAAAATTTAACTTTAATCAATTATAAAAAATTTTTAAATTAATAAATATTAATTTATCAGTTAATTAATATCTTTATAAAATAATAAAATATTATAATCCCAACAACATTAATTTATAAAGATTTTATTAAAGTTTCTTGGAAAGGTGATTTCACAACTATCAATAAATAAAATATGGCTATAAATTCAACGGTCTCAATTATTTCATATTTAATTTATAACATAGAGTTAAAATTTGCGAATTATGAATCACTAAAATTAATCTCGAAACTGAATATAAATAATCATCTATTCGAGTTGGAATTAAAAAAAAAAAAGGCGAGAACCTCTTGCAGCGAGATGTTTAGCCAAAGTGTTTTACTAATTCATCTTATTCTAAAATGGCCTATTTGTTTTATAACGAAAGATTCCAAAAATTTTTCTTAGCAATAACCATTTAAGTATTAATTGACCCGTCTCTAAGTCTATGCACTGGGTCAAGTCAACTACTTTTCCAACTTAATGTCTGGAAAATTTTTCATTTTGGAGTGTATTTCGGTGCATTTGATTTCTTTACATAAACCAGTGGTTGTAGGACACATACAATAGAAACCCAAATCATAATTTAGGAATGGATGGAAAAATAACTGGCTGATTCAAAAGATATCATTTGAATGTAATAACAAATAATATCTCGACACACATATAGGGCTATGAACAATTTTTACCATACAGTAGGAAGTTAGATTTTGGGAAGTCTAGAATAAATATTGTTTTGGTTGTTTTATTAAATATCACAAATTGAACTATTTAATAAAAGAAAACATTAAAATATCCATATAATAACTATTTTTAAATAAAAAAGTAAGGATAAAATAGTAATTTGGAAGTTACTTCTCATAGAGGGAATTTCATTTTTCTAATTTCAAAGCTTCTCTAAAATGCAATTGAAATTATTGGGAATATATGGTTCCTTATCATCACTATAAATAATATCACCCCTCAATGGATCTGAAAATATCAAACCTTATTCACAAATATTCACAAATATTTTAACTTCGCTCATAGAAATCATGTCCTCCTTTGAGAAATTCCTATCCTTATGCCTTATTTCTATGTTCCTACTTTCTTTTCACGTACTTCCCTTTGCTTCATCTGCTGTTGCTCCTAACAGATTAGCAGAAGAGTCAAATTCTCTTCTGAAATGGAAAGCCACTCTTAGTAACACCGCCCAGTCTTTCCTTTTCTCGTGGAACAGAAGTCATTCAACTTGTAGCTGGACTGGAATCGAATGCGATGGGGATGGTAGTGTTACCAATTTAAGCATTTGGGATTCCGGTTTAGAAGGAATGCTTGATGGTCTTACTTTCTTTTCATTACCTAATCTTAAAAAGCTCAATCTCCGAAACAACTCATTTTCTGGCTCTATTCCCTCACAAATTAGTAACCTTACCAAGTTAACATATCTTGACTTGTCATTTAATCATTTCTCCGGAACTATTCCACCTGAAGTTGGTAGGTTGACAGCTATTTATTTGCTTGATTTTTCAAACAACAAACTTAGCGATGGAATTCCGGCAACTTTTGGTAACATAACCTCTCTGCAGTACTTTTATCTTTATAGTAACCAACTCTCTGGTTCCATTCCCAAAGAATTAGGAATGTTGAGAGGTCTTTTGTTACTTCAACTTTTTGATAACCAACTCTACGGTTCCATACCTCACCAAATTGGAATGTTGGCATCCTTAACAAAACTACAAGTTAGTTACAACAAACTTTCTGGCACCCTTCCTTCTATTATGAGCAACCTTACTAGCTTAAATGTGCTCCGAATGAGCAATAATAATTTCGGTGGCCAACTCCCTGAAGGTTTGTGCTCTGGCAAACAACTTCAAAATTTTTCTGCACATGATAATAATTTCACCGGTTCAATCCCGAAAAGCTTAAGAAACTGCAACAGCTTGGTAAGGAATTATTCAATTTGACGTTACTCAAACTTTCTTTACGGAACAACAACCTTTCCAGCGTGATTCCTGAAGAAATTGGGAAGCAACATGATCTTGAAGATCTCAACTTGGCAGGAAACAGTTTAAATGGATCTTTTACAAAACAACTTGGTGAATGCTTTAAATTGCTGTTCTTGAATCTTAGCAAGAACAGATTTGGAAACAGTATTCCATCAGAGATTGGGAATTTACTCAATTTAGAAGGTCTTGATCTCAGTTATAACTTGTTTACGACAAAGATTCCACAACAGCTCGGAGAACTTCAAAGGCTAGAAAAGCTGAATCTTTCCCATAACTCGTTGACAGGTTCTATTCCAACTTCTTTTGGTGACTATATGAGCTTGACAGAGGTGGATATTTCCTCCAATAAGCTGGAGGGTGAAATTCCCAACATTAAAGCCTTTCTTGAAGCTCCATTTGAAGCTCTAAGAAACAACAAGCACTTGTGTGGCAACAACACTCACTTAAAGGCTTGTTCTTCTCTTACAATCACCAAAACCGAGAGAATAAACAAACATGTTGTTATTCTTATTGTTCTTGCTCTCTTGGGTTGCTTGTTGCTTTTTTTTGTCTTTGCAGGCTGTTTCCTCATTCCTCATAAAAGAATGGTAATCAAAAGAGCTGAACCCGAGACAAATGAAGTTTTTTCCATATGGAGTGCTGATAATGATATACAATACGACAACATCATTGAGGCAACAGAAGATTTCAGCTCTAAATATTGCATTGGTTTGGGAGGTTATGGAACTGTCTATAAAGCCATATTGCCAGCAGGTCGAGTGGTTGCTGTGAAGAAAATTAATGACGGATCACAAAATGATGAGATGAGGAATTTGAAAGCATTCCAAAGTGAGATCTCCACGCTTACAAGCATTCGTCACCGAAACATTGTGAAGTTGTATGGATTCTGTTCGCATTCCAAACATTCATTTTTGATCTATGAGTTCATTGAGGGAGGAAGTTTGAAAAGGATATTATGTGACAAAGAACAAGCAATGGAGTTGGATTGGAGCAAAAGGCTAAATCTTATCAAGGGTATA
>CATIWJ010041132.1:0-10146 GCA_949640765.1 Croton laevigatus | reverse complement strand
TATTTTAATAAAAAAATATAGACAAAAGGAGGAAAATATCAACGAAAATATAAAGTGAGGAGTTTTTTGTCAGAAAAAAAAAAGACAGGGAGGAAAATGTAGAAATAGGTAAAATATAGGGAGGAAATTGTAAATTTCCCTTATTTTGAAGGCTAAATAATATATACAAAACTATGCTAACAGCTTTTTTTTTTTTTTTTTTGCCTTTAGTTACCCCCAGAGTTTGAACCAAGACCTTTTGGTCTTTGGTGACTTACCTCACCACCAGGCCAACCCCTTGGGTTATTATTATTGCTAACAGTATTATTAATTTATTTGACGTATCGTAATCATTTTAATTAAAAAAAAATAAACTTCTTTGAATTACAATTCTTTATATATAAATATTTAATCATTCTAGCAGATCTTTGTTATTGTGTTAGGACTGGGAAAGAAGATTAGTAAAGAGAGAGATAGGTCAAAATATTTGAGGCAGTGGATGTGGTTGCCGCCTTTTTGGCATTTTTGGTCTATTTAACGACGCCGCTTTTAATAAATCACGATAACGTGAAAAAAATATTTTTTGTTTAATTTACAATATTGAAATTAATCTCGGTACTTGGTATAATCAATCTACCGTTTCAGTAAAAAAAAATATATATATATATAATAATAAAATGAAAAAACAACAACTTTTGAGTTTTTCTCGCGGCGAGACAAACAGACTTTCCATTTATTAAAATTTTATTTTCCCGATGAAAAAAGGAGAAGAGTGAACAAAAAATGACATTCCCATAATAAAAGTAGAAGAAGAAGGTAGCTGGTTTTAAAAGTTGAGACCTTTTTCTTCTTCTACTCTATATATATGTATGTTTATTTAAGCTCTTAATCTCCATGCAAAAACACAACAAATCACCAAAATATACTTATAGCTTTTAATTACTCTTCTATATTCTTCTTCTTACTTTGTAGTAATGGAGAGTGGAATTGGGTTCAGATTCCATCCAACGGAAGATGAACTAATTAATTATTACTTGAAGCGTAAAATGAGGTTATGATGACGAAGTAAGCTATATTCCTCAAGTTAATGTGTTCGATTACGAGCCATGGCAACTTCCTCGTAAGCTTTCTTTGCTTTGCTTTACTTACCTTTCCATTTAGAATATCGTAAATGCTACATCACTCAGAATTCTTCAATTACATTGCATTCATTATATTGCAGAGATGAGTACAATACCAAATAACTCAGAAGATCAAGTGTGGTATTTCTTTTGTGAGCCAAGTAAGCATGCAAAGAGTCGACGTGCCAAAAGGAAAACTAATAGCGGATTTTGGAAAGTAACAGGAAAAAATAGAAAAGTAAAAGACATTGCTATTAAAAAGATAATGGTTTTTCACCAAGGTCGTCACCCTGGTCATAGGACTATTTGGATTATGCATGAGTATCATCCTACTTTTAACTTCAAGACCAAGGTATTTATTTCTCAATTAATTTATAATTAACACATCCATCCTTGCTTTATAAGTTCTAATTAATCCTTTTTTTTTATTGGTTTAGAGGTATTTTGTTCTTTGCAAATTGAAGAAAAGGCCAGATGCAGATGAAGAAGAAGAAGAAGAAGAAGATGATGATGATGGTGGTGGTGGTGGTGGTAATAGGTCAATCAAGCAACACTAATGTGGGCATGGCTATTAATGCAACGGAGGTGATTCAAATATTATTATATTCCTTATTATTCTATATATATACTGCCTCCGTATTTTATGGTTCTTAACATTTTCTTTTTTGGGTGTATTTTTTAGTTGTTTATATTTCTATTTATAGTAAGTTTTGTAATTGTTTATTATTATTTTTTTATTGGTTTTGGTGAAAAAGTAAGTTTTTAGAGGATTATTAATTGTTTATTATTATTTCTGTCTTGGTATTGGTGAAAAGCTGATTTGTGTTGGTATTGATGAAAAAGAAATGTTAAGAATCATAAAATACGAAGGTAGTATATATATATATATTGTAGAAACTCAAATTAAGCTAGCAATTTATGTTTTTTTTTTTTAATTTTACAGGAAGATAATCAATTGCAAGCATACCTAACATCATTCGAGGGCTACAATGAAAACGATTACAACCTTAATTCTGCAATCCAATGGCGTTCTTAATTACTATTAGAATAACAATTAATGCTCTACTTACGTGTGTTCAAAGGGTAGAGTAGCCAATGCTGCTAAGAATAAAGTGTGCGCCTTTTTTTTTTTTGAACTTCACCTTATTCCCGATCTCTAAACACATAATCACATGACAGGTGTTATTTAAATTAGTTTTGGGTAATGCGTATCGGAATTACATGTAACTCTGTTACTAGTATTAAAAGATGTATTAGCTAAAGTCATTAAGAAAATAAATTGTTGTTCTATTTTATTCCAAAATTCATACCACTTAATATCAGAGCCGTCTCGTTAAATTTCAGGACCTTGTGCTGAGATTACAAATGAGGCCACTGAAAAATATAAATATACGAAAAAAAACGAGAATAATAATAAAAAAATTCTTTTTATTTCAATCCTTAATCTAAAAGAAAACCAATTATACATAATATATGTTAGCACATACATCACTCAATGGAATTACCTAAAAAGCTTCATCCTCCATGCCTTTTTTGAAGTGAAGTCATCTATTAAAATTTCAAAATTTATTTTCTCCAGAAAGTCATTCTTTATTGCTATTAATATTACATAATAAAAATAAAAAGCTAAACATATGACTAACAAATCAAACAAAAAGGCTCTCGAAAATCAAAAAAATTATAAAATCCCCACACAAAAAAAGTGGAGTTTCTGATATAAAATTGGAAAATAAATCCATAATTATGAGAAGAATTAAAAAGAAATAAACAATAAAAGTAAATTGAAAATATTAAAAAAAAAAACGAAATATGAAGATCAGAATCGGGATAGATGCATGTACTAACATAAAATTTCATTATAGTTCACAGACCTTATTTTCTCCCTTTTCCGTGCTGCTGCTCTCCTTTTTTCCCTTTGGGAAGAGGAAATTACTCACCAACAACCTCAAGTATTCAGCTTTTATAGCACTCTTTTGGACTAGCTTTTGGGCTGATATGTTAACATATGAAATTTTTGGGCGCCTGATTTTTTTGGGCCCTGTTCAATGGATCATGTTGCTCTTGCTATTAGACTGGACTGCTTAATATGATATGTATTTCCACCAACGTTTTAGTTTTATATCGTCATTTTTTAATATATCGTCATTATTCAAAGCACCATAAATAAGTTGCACCATTTCTAAGTTATTCCACCTTAGCTCAGTTTATGTTGGAGCTCGTTTAATCAATAAGTTGAGTTTGAATTCGGTTATCCAAACTAGCTTGATTTTGTATCAAATGAACCAAATTCGAGATTGATTCATAAGTTAGTTTATCAAATTCGAAATTGCTTCATAAGTTCGCTTATCAAATTCGTTTAAAAGCTCAATTATAATTTTATTGAACTCTGCTAAAATTAAACCTCTTTGGCTCAAGACAATTTATTTATAACCTTATCTTTCAATAATATTGATTAGTATTAGTTTTTTTTTCCTACATGAATTACATGTCTATACTCATGTGAAGTACTCGTTATTTAATATAATTTTAATTTATATTTAACATTGTACAATTAAAAATAATATTAATTAAGAGAATAGTATTATGAAAACTATAATGGTTTTTCTAAAAGAAATAAATTTTGTTGGGAGACAAACACACCTCCTCCTTCCATGCCCAAGTCAACCATAGGAGAAGAGTTAACAAGATCAAGGGGAATCAAAATAAGACTGGTGTTATACGAAGAATGGGTATTCTGTAAGATCGGGGTATAAAGAAGCTTTAAAGGTTATTTATGGAAAAGGAACTCAAGTATTGGGAGCTGATATAGTGGATGTTGGTTATCCATGGAAGTATATTTGGAGATTGTTTTGTCCGAAGAAAATGCATGTTTTCATATGGAGATTTCTTAAAAAAAGCTTAGCAGTTGGAGTGAATCTAGTAAATAGATTGAAGAATGGTTGTGATTTTGTGGCCTATATGGTGAACTTGAGGATGAGAAATACCTTTTCTTCACGTGCACCTTCGCAAGAATTGTATGGCTAGCTTCTCCTTTGGGCTTTAGATCTGATAGCGTAACAGGTAACGCTCCACACTAAATTGGATGAATTTAATGGAACATGTGAGGAAGATGGAACTGGAGGATGAAAAAATGGGGCTCATTGTTTTTCTAATGTGGCAACTCTAGAAAGCCAGGAATAACTACTTTTTTAACTTCCAGAAGTTTGACCCAAATCAAGTAATTGCACAAGCTGTTAACAATTGGTCAGAATTTTGTTTTGTTGAGAAGTCGGATGGAACAAATGCTGTAGGAAACAATGCTGCTGGTGATAAGGTGCATAGGAGCTACTCACTAATAGGTTGGGTTCCCCCATTGTTGTATCTTAAATTGAATATGGATGTGGTGGTCAATATTCACAAAAACTTAGGGGCTATTGCAATTGTAGTAAGGAAAAGTAAAGTGAATTTAATTGATTGGAGGGTCAAACAATTGAAGTTTTTGATTGATCCGCTTTTGTTAGAATCAACTGCAATCAAAGCAGCACTGGAATTGTGTATAGAGAAGGAATGGAGTTTATGTATAATTGAAACTGACTCAAAGTTAGTGGTGGATGCGATTAATGGAGAAAGTTCATTGAATTTTCAAGCTCAAGATATATTGGAAGATATTAAGCAGATATATAAAAGAAATATTGATATAAGTTGTAAATATATATCAAGAAATTGTAATTATTTAGCTCATTCTCTAGTAAGATCTGCTTTAAGGTATGATTTTATTTATAATCAACATGAGCAAATCAAATTGTTAACTTGAAATTTGTGGAAGTATTGAATAGAATGATGACTTTCTCGTTAACATATATATATATACACACTACATGTTTCACTATTCACAAAGGCAAGACCAGAAACTGGTAAAACCTATACATAAGCTAGGATATTCAGCTACCCTCTTAGCAACCTGAAGGAACTTTATGATAGCATATGGTGTCTCATTGCTAACTCCAGTGTATCTAATCTACACATGAAAAGTAAAGATCAGTAGTACCTCAATGTCATCAGATTATAGTTTCTTGCTGGTAGAACATTTCATCATCAGCATTAAAAACCTTCAAAGACGTGCCTTCCTTTCCCGTTGTCATTCCATTAGCATGTCACTCAAATAGAAAACACATTTTACAAAAGTGAAGTCAGTTGTTATAGCTAGCATACCTAAGAAATGAAATGTAATATATAAGAGCAGAGGCAAACCCTGTTTGAGCATGTGAGAAACAATATAAAGAGGCAGGGGCGGAGTAAAAATCTAGAGGGCCCTGGTTATTTTTTTGAAAAGGAGCCTCTATTTTCCCGTCCAATTTGTTAAGGAGTGAAAAAATGAGGGAAAAAAATTAATGTTTAAGGCTGCATTCGAACCCAAGTAGATTAGGATGAGAAAAGACAAGTTTTCCACCACACTACAGCTCATTTTATGTCTATTTTTCATACTATATATACATATTCTAAAATGGATGGGGCCCAGTAAACCTAATGAACCCAACGTGGTTCGGCCAGTAGAGGCCCCCTATTTTTGGAGGCCCTGTGCAGTCGAACATGTTGCACCTGCCCAAAACCGCCCCTGTAAAGAGGTTCTATAAACTACCTTATAAGCAGTGGAACATATGCTCATATGTAATGAGGGTACTTAAGAGAAAGAACTTGCTTCAGGTAATCAGTGACATGGTATCCACCAATATTAGTCCCGCAAAATCCTCATAAACAGGTTCTCCATCAATGAAATGGGAACCAAAGCAAGTTCACATATGTTAACATCTGGTCTAAATTCTAATCACATAAAGCCAGATCATTTTTTCCTCCATCCCAAAGTTATAAAACAAACCCTAACTGAAATTGACCCAAGCTTTCAGAAATGGAAGCTATAAAGCAAAATAAAATTGATTATATTAAATAAAAAATTTGCCTCCCGCCATATTGGATGAAAAGAACACAACAGTTTGGGTTTGAGATTTTGGATGCTGTTGTGTATGGAAGAAAGGAGAGCAAAGAAATCAGAGTAAAATATATTAAAGAACCCATCTCTGTTTCTGTGATTCTTTAGAGATTAAAATGCCCAATTCAACTAATTAGTAGCAAAGGATGACTTTAAAATCACAGCAGTTGAGCGAAAAAGAGAGAGAAAAGATAAAAACAAATGGATTAGGGAAAACAAATCACAGCAGTGTAGTGAAAAGAGAAATAAATAATATTTTGATCAATTAGAGCAAAACAAAGGGAAGAAGATACATATCAAATTAACCCATTTAGTCATAATTTAGTTTTATCAGAATTTGTACACAAACCGGCACTGCAGTTGGGTTGCTGAAAGTGGAAGAACCGTAGAGATGATAAAGTTCCTGCCTTTGGGCTTAGGCGGAGAGCCTGTCCTGGAATGACTGTTTTAATGTTAATAAATATTGCCGGACATTATATCAGCAGGAACAGAATCAACCACTGCAACACTGGAATTGACAATGTCCAACTTGCTCAACAACCCACAAGTGCTAGAGAAAGCTAAAAAAGAACTACAGATTAAAATTGGTAGAGAAAGATTGATAGAAGAATCGGATATTTCCAATTTGTCATATTTGCAAAATATCATATCTGAAGCACTTCGATTATATCAGTAGGTCCATTTCTTATTCCACATATGTCAAACGAAGAATGCAAAATTGAAGAATATGATGTGCCAAAAAATACAATTCTAATTGTAAACGTATGGTCTATGCATAGAAACTCTGAATTATAGGATGATGCATCGGCGTTTAAGCCAGAGAGATTTGAATGAGAAGGGTGGCTTGGTAAATGGAACGGCAGCGTTTTGTGGGATCGGGACAAGTACTGTAAGGTGAAAATTACATTGAAATGTTGGACAATTAACAGGATATTATCAAATAATTTTTACATTTAATTTTTAATTCTAGATATGCATCAGGAATACAAAATAACCTGTATTATTCAGTGCTACAATGTATTTGTTTTGCATTCGTCAATTTCCCTTAGGTTGTCACTGTCAATGCATGATTTTATATAATGTTAAATGACTTACAAGAAACGATTAGATTTTTTTTCTTTTTTTCTTTTTAATAAATAGCCATTAATTTTACTACATTCTAAAAGAGGTATTTTCAAAAAAAAAAAATAATCCTCAATATATGCTTTTTAGTTATAAACAAAATATAAACATATCATAAATAATTTATAAATAAAATAAATATAATAATTAAATAGTTAAATTTTAAAATATTCCTAAAAAATAAAAAAATTAAAATATAACCCATTTTAAAAACTAAAGGTATAATTTTTATTAATATAGCAAAAATCTTATCACATCTGCTGGCTCCCAATCACACTACAAGTATAATTAAACTAAAGCTATATCTTTCAGTATAATTAAACTATAGGTATATTTTCTAAAAAAGAAACTAAAATATAATTAAACTAAAAATTATTTTCAAACTCCTTTTATTATATTATCCAAAAAAAAAAGAATTGTTTAGACATGGTGTCACTGATGATGTGTCACTGCCTATTGCTAGTAAAAAATAACAAAAGTTATATTGAAAAAGCTGAAAGTCTACTGTCTCGCACGCTTTTGTTTTTTTTTTAATCTTATTTTTGTCATCTCGGTAGATTATCTATACTAAGTCTAAAATCAATTTTAATGGTCCACAATTTGTAGAATTTGACTATATATAATAAAATAAATATAAAATAATTGAGACTATTGAATTTGTAATAATATGAAATTTATAATACATAATCGATTTTTATAAATTGTCACTCCTAAAATTTATCTCGAAATTCAATATCAACAATTTACGGTACGAGCTGGAAAAAAAAAAAACATAAAAAAAACAAGATTCTCGCAGCCTCCCTGCGAGAACTCTAGAATGCCGGTAAAAAAATAACGAAAGATATATTATTACAGTCTACTTACGTAATATTTAAATTAAATAGTAACATCTGTTAAAAAAAAAAAATTAGTAGTAACATTTCCTTCTACCTTTTCCTTGATGATCAACTTGCTAACAGTTCCTGTAAACCAAAGATTTCTTCTTCTACTTCTTCTACTTCTTCTGATTGAAATCAAATTAATGGGTTTGCCGACGATTAGTTTAGCCGGCAGCTTGTTCTTATGCTTAATTGTTTTACCTGAAGCAACCTTCATCCCTCATAAGTTGGAAACATTAGACTATAAATTTGGTCCATTCAATAAATCATACTACAATATCTTTGCATTCCTGTCATCTTCTTACCCCAACCTAGGTGCACTTCAGATCACTCCTAATCTTGATAGGAACATCACCCTTGTCTTCCGCGCCGGCCGAGTATTGTTCAATCAGTCTTTCACGATTTGGGAAGCACAAGACGGAGCTGAACCCGGAAGATTGGCTTCATTTAACACTTCCTTTCTGATGAATATGCAATCGCTTAGCTCCTCAGCTGGTCCCGGAGAGGGTTTAGCTTTCATAATTGTTCCCAATATTGACTTTCCCTCCGATTCCAATGGACAGTATTTAGGTCTGACCAATCCTGAAACCGACGGGGATTCCTCCAACGGCGTAGTGGCTATCGAATTCGATACATTTAAGCAGGATTTTGACCCAGATAACAACCACATCGGTCTTGATATTCACAGTGTTAATTCCGCACAAGCAACTTCTCTTTCCGATTTTGGCATTCAGCTTGCCAATGGAACAACATATATGGTGTGGATTTATTATGACGGCACAAGTAAGGAACTGCAAGTTTACATGGCCATGGAAGGAATTCCACAACCCGAAAAGCCGGTTCTGATGAGTCGAAATCTAGATCTTAAACAATTTGTGAACCAGAAGTCTTATTTTGGCTTCGCTGCATCCACAGGATTCTATTACCAACTCAACAACATTCTTCTCTGGAATTTGACAGTTGAAAAGCTGCCCTCTGCTGCTAATAACAACGGAAATGATAATAAGAATCGGATAAATACATTTGCTGTAGTTGGGGTAGCTGTATCGGTACTAATAGTGATAGGAGTGGCCATGTTGATATGTTACTTGAGGAAGAAAAAGGGGACTTCCAATCCGAACATACCTGGAGCAGTTAGGAGTTTGCCTGGAATGCCCAAGGAATACCGGTTTAGTGATCTCAAGAAGGCTACCAAGAATTTTGATGAGAAGAATAAACTTGGTCAAGGTGGGTTTGGAGTTGTGTACAAAGGTGTCCTGCCGGATGAAGATGTTCCGGTGGCTGTCAAGAAGTTCTCCAGAGATAATCTTAAGAGTCAAGGCGATTTCTTGTCTGAGCTTACCATCATTAATCGTCTCCGCCACAAACATCTTGTCCGATTGCTCGGTAAGTCTAAACAGTTAAAATTGGATCTTTGAATAATCACTATTGTACATCTGGATTACATTCAGTCGATTTGAAAAAACATCAAATTTGTTTCATAAATTACGAACAGAATCACTTATATTGTCCATTTTCGGAAGTGTGATTGATCTACAATCTACATTAAATTTAAAATTTATTAGCTGTGATTTCGAGTTGAAGTATATATTATTCGAAGTTCCAATTTTGACACTCAGTATATATTGACTTTTCTAAACTTTTCCTATTATTCTTCTTGACATTTTAATGTATTAGCTAGAATCAGTAATATGATATGTAAAATAAATGAAAGGTTGGTGCCACAAGAATGGAGTGCTTCTTCTAGTGTACGATTACATGCCAAATGGAAGCTTGGATAAACACATATTTAACTCATCAGAGGAAAACACAACCCTAGAGTGGAAGCTCAGATACAATATAATAGTCGGTGTAGCATCTGTAAGCTGTAACCTCATTTTGAGGAAGTGGTTTCCTAATTTTAGGAAGTATTTGACAGTTTATTGTTAGTAATGCTCCTTACTTATCAGGAACAACTTCTCAGCTTTGAAACAACTTGGAAGTGCATTTGAATCTGTCAAGTGTAAGCTGTAAGTGGTCAATATATTCCATAATTTTAGGAACACTAACTAGTCATTCCCATGATGGTTGGATCATTATA
>CATIWJ010041101.1:0-13989 GCA_949640765.1 Croton laevigatus | reverse complement strand
TTTATGTTTAGAGTTGAAAAGTTGTTCAAAATAAGCCCTCAATCTCTCCTTTATCTCATTATCCCCTGTTAGAACCCATTGAGTTTCGTCCTTTATACATTTAACCTGACTTAAGTCTCTGCTTTTCCTCTCTCGCAGCATGGCGAGCTTGTAGATGGCCTTCTCCCCCTATTTAGTACCCAACTGTTGATACAATCCTTCTAGAGCTCTACCACGGGCCTCACTAACTGCTTTCTTTGCTTCTTTCTTGGCCCTCTTATACTCCTCAAAGGCCTCATTGCTTGTCTTTGAATTTGACAGTGCCAAATTATTTTTCTTTCTTTTCTCTGCTATTAGTTTTTTTTCTAGACTTTCCAAATTTGAGATGTGGGCTCAAAGTGTTGTGTCTTCCATCTGGGGACAATTGTACCACTCAGAAGTACAAGAGCAGTATGATAGTTGAAAAGGGGCAAAACTGCAAGTGCTAAGAGATTGGCAGTATTTCTCTCTCTCTCTCTCTCTTTTCTTTTTTTTTTTTTTTTTGTGCTATTGAATTGTTTTCAGCTTAGGTACTAGAGTTTCCAAATTTGAGAAATGGGCTTGAAGCATTCTGTCCTCCTTCAGATGAGCAGTTTGTAGAACTGAAAGGGACAAAACTGCTAGGGTTAAGAGATTGGGAAGGACAAATTAAGAATCGGTGTGATATATATTTGTTCAAAACTAGGAAGGGTTATTTATATATCTAATTGTGTTTAGACTGTTAGACCATACAATTGGCTTCCTTTAGTTATCCTCCGAACAGAATTGCAATGAATGATTTACATTCAGATTATAATTGACTAAATCTGTGATTCTAGCATGGTTGTAAGTGGGTATGAAGTTTAAACCTTTTTGTGCAGTAGCTAAAGATAAGTATCTCCTAAACTTAAATCCAGTTGCATGCTGATGGCAGTGCACTAGGTGATCATATTACTTTTTCTAATAAGCAAAACAGCAGTATTATTGTAGTCAAAAACAGGAAAAAATCCAAATTAAAGCAAGCAGTAAGCATAATTCAAGCATGTTTGCATGACTAATTTTGATGCAGAGGCAGCAGTATTATTGTAGTCAAAAACAGGAAAAACTCCAAATTAAAGCAAGCAGTAAGCATAATTCAAGCATGTTTGCATGACTAATTTTGATGCAGAGGCATCAATGTGTATGTTTACGTTTTCTTGTTTGCCTGTATATAAAAATTGATTAGCATGTGTTGTTTTTTGCATTGTGGATACCTGCATGTTTCTATGGCATTTGTTAACCTTACTGCTCTGTTGCTGTGTACATATTTCAGTGTTGGACTGCAGCTTCTTTGCTAAAGCATAAACTTGGTCATAAAGATTCACTTGCGCTTGCAAAACAGCATTTAAATTTCATCTGCAGTAAAGATGAGGCAGACATTGTTTATTCAATGTTGCGGTGTCTGAAGAAAATGTTCTTACAACATACAGGGGATATTGCAGGTTCTTGTTCTCCAAAGGATTCTCAATCATTAGATAAGGATCATTTTCATGAAAGATCATTGCAGGCAACACCACTGCAGAAGATGAAAGTAGGGTTGGAAGACCATTGCCAAGAGTTCTTTGATCAAAAGGTACTCTCCCAGCTTGGATTTGCCAAGCAGGATGTTTTGAAAAGTATCAGAAGTATTGAAAAGAAATGCCATAAACAGGTGAAAATTCTCTCCCGGAAGCATCAGGAAGAAAAGGATGAAACTGAAAGAAAGTACAAGGAAGAGAAAGCACAACTTGTGAATAAACAAAATACAGAGGCAGCTGTTATTCGTTTACTTGGTAATAATTCAATTATAACAGAGCAACTCAAGCTATTGGGAATTGAATTTGCAAAGAAGTTTGAAGAACTTGAGCAACGGAGGGAGAAACGCCTTAAAGATCTTGAGTTAGGTCACCAGTCTGCAATGAACAAATTGAAAGAGCACAAAGCATCTTGGTTGAATGAAATTAAATCCTTTGCGTCGTCAGAAATAATGAATAAGGTATCTTCAAATGCAATTGTACATAAACAAGAAAATGTTACCTCTTCAAATTCTCATTTGCCAGAGCAGAATAGAGCAATTGGGAATCTGCAAGATAGTGAGGCTCCGGTGGAAGTCCTTGAAACTTCAAGCTCAAAAGTTGAGGATTTGCTAATTAGGCTACTGCCAAGAAATGAACAAATAACCAATGAAGATGATCTGTTGAGAGTTTCAAATGGAATAAGCTCAAGGGATGGATTAGCGAATGCTGATACTGCAAATTTAATTTCATCTGAAGAACAAATTCCTTGTGCATTAGGTGCATCTGGGGTTGTTAACCCCAGTGATGTTCAGGGGAATTCTATTCATAAACTATCATATAATGTACGGAGTCTTGATGGAGCCATGGATGATGGCAATACAATTGCTGAGAAGGAAGATGGAGCTCATGCTGTTCCCTGTGGTAATGCTAATGAAGATAATCAGCTGGATGAAATGGTTCGTGCTGTTCCTTTTGGTAATGCTACTGAAGTTGATCTGCAGGATGAAAGGGTTTGTAATGTTAATCAAAATCTGCACTCCAAAATTACTGCAGGAGACCAGCAAAATGTTGAGGTTTCATCTAGAGTGCCAGAAAATGCTTCTGATGGTGTTGCGGGTGATAAAACTGTTGAGCAGCATGATGGAGATGTTCTGATGAATAATATCACCAATGAGAAATCCAATTCTTCTGATGGAACAGCCACACGCAACCAAGAGAATGAGGAGTCTCAATTGAAAGTTCCTGAATGTATTGAAGTAGTTGATGGTGAAAGTAGTAAGAAGCAGAATGGAGAGGTTCAAACAGATGAAACTATTGATAATCATGACCCTCAATCATTGGATAGAACTGGTGGAGTAGCGGAGGGTGCAAGTACAGATAGAAATGATATTGGAGTTTGTTCTGTAGGTAACATTGATAATCAGCAAGACCGTGTAATTGCATCACGAGAATCTGAAATTAATCCTTGTAGAAGAGTGGAGCTTGGTTGCAGTGATGGAGAGATGAATGAAGCCTGCGGGGAGGCCTCTTCTAATAATGCTGGCCTGCAGCACTCAGTAGTTTCTGGCATTAATGAAGATGATCATCCCGAAGAACCACATCTGGTAGATTTACGTGTCATCTTTCTATATCCCTGCATTTTGCAATTTATTCTAGGATTTTTTTATTACGGCTTTTGACATATTATTACTTATTTAATTGCGTTATAGGTTCATGATGATATAGTTCCATCTTATTTTTGCTCACTTGTGAAGTTATGGTTTACCGATTTTCAAGTTATCGTATGTAAACTGAATAAGAGAAGCTAATTGCTTGCAAAATTGTCATGTTTTAGGCAGTTCAAGGTGAATCTTCTCGGCCAGTTGTTTCTACTAGATTGCAAGACGCTGTCACAGCAAATGGAGATCATAATTCAATGCGACAAGTTGAATCCTCCGCGACGCTTCCTGATGATATTATAGCTTCTACTCAAACTGACAGTGATGTACCCGCTATAGAACATGTGCTGCAAACACAGTTGGTGCCCTCAATGGACTCTGCTTCTGATGTTGATGCCATGAATTTACCTTCAAATAATGGAATTGGGCATCATGTAACACATGATGGTCCTACCAATAACGACATCATTGAGAGTTCAACTCAAATACTTCACAACATAACGGAACACTCAAATAGAGCTACTTTGCAGCCTATGACACATATTGCACGGCATCCACCTGTTTCCTCAGTCGTTAATAATCTTCGCCCTCCACAAGCTGAATCCCATACGAGCTTGCCTCCTTTGCCTTACTGTTCTGATCCACTTCAGATTGAATCTGAAAGAATACGCAAAGAAAGAGAACAAATCATAAAAAAATATGAGGACGATGTTAGTTTCATATGCACTGGAGTTACATTTTGTTAACGAAAACCCTAGACATTATTCTTTTCATTAAAATTCCCTTTTATTTTGCAGAGGCAGCAGGTGAAATCTGATTGTGAAAAAGAGATAGAGGAAGTAGTAGCTAAAATTCGTAGAGAGTATGAGAACAAAATTCAGGAGATGGAATCTGTATTCAGTCTTAAGAAGAAAGAACTTGACATGAACCGGAATATAGTTCTTATGAACAAGATCTTGGCTGAGGCCTTCAGATCTAAATGCGTGGACATGAAGGCATCTGGTGCTCCAGTTTTGCAACGAGGTAAGCGACATCTGGTGATGTTGACTTTAGAAATTAGAAGAAGAGTAAAGTAATGGAACATTTTTTGAGAATTCATTGATTTTATTCACTTGGTTTAGGAACCTGACTTGTGTTTTATGTATAAATAAACATCTTGAGGTCCCTGATCATCATTTCCATTTTCTTCTGGCAGAGGTGGCTTCTAGTTTCGCGCAGCAGTTGCTTCAGATATCGTCACGGCTGGATGAACAGAGGAATGCCATTGTGAACGGTCTGTCTTCAGTTGTTCTGCCTGCAGGTAATGGTCTGTCTTCAGTTGCTCTGCCTGCAGGTAGCCCACAACACCTCTCTCCCAGCTTACATAGTACTCCTCCATCTATGCCAGTGCACAACTCCTCGCCATTTTCCTCAGGCACCCAAACAAGACCACCAGTCATTAGCTCCATTTCTCCTACTATTGGCAATCCCCTAATTGCTTCTGAAATTCGAGCTCCTGCTCCACACTTACAATCTTACAGATCTTCATTGTCTGCAATTTCAACAAATGTACCTTCCTCTTCAGTTGGGATGCCTAGGCAACAGTTGCCAAGTAACCTCCCTACAACCTCTGCCTCTACCGCACTCCCCCAGCTGACATCTCATCCTCCCAGTGTTGCTCGTCAACCTGAAGTTGCTGGAATTTTGTCACCTCTGTCTAACCCATCTCAATCAATGCTTGAGTCGCTTAGGGATGCAAAAAATCAAGCAAATGTAAATTCGAGCTCTCCACCAGACATACATCTGGGTGCTAACGCAGTCACCCCCGAAAATAGGATAAATGTAGGATGTACAGGTGAGGTCGTATGTTTGTCGGATGATGATAATTGACATTTATCTGTATTGTGTTTGATCTTTTAACTGATCCCATGAGCTTCATCTTCTGGATCACATTTTCTGGAAAAAAAATTGTGGTTCCAATTCTGCAGGATTTTTGTATATATGTGGGAATACATACGAGATAGGTTCCAATTCTACGATTCATGATTCTAATCTTACGATTCAATAAAAAATTTTACCTTTACCGATATGAAACTATATAGTTAATTATTTTTACATTGAATCTATAAGATTCGGAAGTGAATCTATACAATTTGGTTCGATTCGATTTTTCAACGATTCTAAAACTCCTCAAGGAAGAGGGAATATAAAGAAAATAAAAAAAATCCACTACACGTAAACAAAGAATAAAAACACTCTTAAGAACTTGTACAGTTATTTTATTTCTTCTTCCATATACACGTATTAAAATTTCACTATGCTTTTATAATTATAATTTTGTTATTAATTTTAAAGAATTGTATCAATGTGTTTATAATTTTTCAGTAATTCGAGTACAAAATATCAATCACTAACATTATTTGACTTATTTTTTACTTTGTTTCAGGGCTTATTTATACCTTATTACGAATCTTGTTATACAATTCAGTTCCTGATTCTCGTTACAAAAATTCAGTATTTCAATACTTAATTTAACAACTATGATTTTGTGTGATTTGTTCGGTGAATCACTCGAGCTACCTAATTGATAGCTTTGAACGTAAATATTGGTCATGGTATAATATATGGTTTCATATGATATATCGAGAAAAACATTTCTCCAATTTTTTAGAACAGTTCTCGACTTTATGTTTAGATAAAAATTAAATATTAATATATTTGTCACACAATACAATGCATCTCATACGTGTATATAATCTATGTGTCAAAATAACAACTAATTTGACCTTGCACTAGCGCCAACCCATTTTCTATATAATTTGAGTACCTTTAGGTTGCTGGCTACAAAAGATCGAAACTATAGTTTAAGAGCTGAAGAGTTAGCCTCTCTCTCTTTCTTTTTCTTTTCTTTTTTTTTTTTTAACACAAAACGTTGCAATAAAAGAATAAAAACCAAATCAAAGCTACTTAAAAAGTCGTTTAAAATGATTGTCATCCAGCAATGCTGGGTTGAACTATATTTATCCATGTTTATAATGTTTTACATTTCAGATCAAATCAAATATATGGAGAAAAACCTTGAAGCTAACAGTAATTTGTTTATTTGATTGAACTACTATAATAATGAGTTGATTAGCAAAATGTGTTGTGTTAATGTTTGCAGAATGTAATCAAAGAAGAAAAACACCTGGGAACGAAATGGTGGTGGTAGGAGAAGAGGCAGAAGAGCACATGAGAGAAGTGAGATAATAATTTTTTTATCTGTGAAACTCATAACAGACAACTGAACATAAAATTTGAAAAAAGAAAAAAAGTGAGATAATGATTTTTTATCTGTAGAAAGCGTTCTCTATATGGAGAACCATATAATTACCAATTCTTTAAATGGCAAAATCTGCTACGATTTCCCATCGCATCACAAATTCTAAAATTTCTAAAAAATTTTACAGAAACAAATGTCCCCTCAAAATCATCAGCAAGTTATACATTTATAAAGGACTAATATAAGTTCATCAAGACTCAAAAAGCCATAAGCCAACAATACACGGTCTGCAGGTAAAAACTAAATAAAACATTGTTTAGAACAGTTCACAGTTTAGTCTTCAACATACATCAATATGACTGCGGCAGATATTAAGAACATCAGAGGCAACCCACAGCTTATATCATCACCTTTTCTTAAAACCATACTTCTTGCGTTCATAGAAGAGATCTGTTTTGGCACTCCCTAGATTAACAATTTTCGGACACCCGTCCCTATCTTTCTCTTGTTGGGTGCACTCTTTGCAATAGTAGGCATCTGAGATACCGACCCCTCCGCAGATAACACATCGACCTTGGAAGGATCCATAATTGCATTCGTCACAGATTCGCACAAGCGTGCAGGGGCGAACGTAGGAATCGCATATTACACATTTACCATCATCTTTCTCACAAAGTCGCCCAATGGCAATTCCTGGCTGCTTCCGGCACATGATCAAATCAGGATGATGCTTGGCCATGTTTCAAGATCCTTAGTTTCTTGTGCGCCTACACCTACAAAAATGGCAAACCAAAATGATATTTATTCTTCCTGTATCATTCACCGCATTGATGGTCAAAAATCAGTAGAAGAAAACACAAATGGATATAAATTGTATTTTTTAAAGGCAACTGCCAGCTAAAGAAGCTTTTAATATATTACTTGGAGAATTTTAACAATTCATTATAGCATTCATAGACTTTTACATGCAAATACAAGATCAAAACAAACAACAAACTTGAGTTTGAAGAATGAAAAATGAACATCTATGGGCAGCAGACTGGACTGTCACCCAATCATGCATCCACATTAACCATCCTTTAGGATTTTATACAATACTAAACTAATTAAGCTGATAAACCCTCCAATATCAAGCTCAAATAAGAAATAATAAACTTTGTTACGCTTATCATTACTCTCAAGGATAACATTCATGCTTAGCTTTCCAAGTAAATTTTCGCAAAAGGTTCTCCTAAATGGCATTGACTTTTGAGTATAATACCCATTAGCAAAATATCAGCAATAGAGCTTAAAACAAATAGAAGAAGACATGAACAAGCATTGCAGCCAAAAGCAGCAAGTGTGACAGTTGAAAGAGCCGAACAGGTACTAGGCTATGCAATGTCCATCCATCCAAATATAGTGAAGGGAAAAAAAGAAATTATGATAATACAATTTAGCATTCCAAATTTAAGTACTTCATTACTATGGTTAGTTTATCTTTGCCTCAGCTATTGCAACATGTCACCCACATGTAAGTATTTCCTTTTTTCCTCTTTTATGTTTTCCTCATCACTTTCTTCATTTCAACTCTCAACAACTACACTGAAAGGTTATTTTAAAGGTTCAATTTTTTATGACTTCCGCACCTCTATGCTCACCCTCACACCACTCTCTCAATGATCCCACAAAAATACAGGGGCTTTTCTTTCCTAACTTATTGACTTATCTTTCTGAACTAGAATGTAAAAGGTTTTGCCGCTTGAGTTTGTAGCCTTTAGCAAAAACAAACAACAATTTTTTTTTTTCATTATTGCACTACATAACTAAACAGAAATGCAGGATTTCCTAAAACAAATTAAATTTTAACTGCCCAGAACACAAGGTGAACAAAGAAATAATGTCATAGTAGTACAATAAAAAATCCCATCAAGGAACCAATTTCTATTTCAGCAGTGAAACCACACATTGCAAACATATGCATCAAGACAACAAGCAGAACATGGACATATCACAAAATTATACCTCTATTATGTGAGCACATAACAATGCAAACCATGACAACATTATCATTGAAACAATATGTCCAAAACCTCAACTTGAAAACAGATGAAGTATAAACTGAGCTGAATAGCAGCAGGTGGAATTTGCAAATGCAGCTCAACCTCTGGCTAAGGAACCAGGCCCTCCGCAAACTTAACCCCAACAGCCACAGGTTCCAGCATTTTTGGTACTGAAACCAGCTGAGGAAATGAACAAACCAAGTTCAATACAACAGCAATTCAGAACTGAAACCCTGGGAAATGGGTTTCGATTTGCTTTTAAAGGTCAAATTTTAAGAATATAAAAGGCAGTGGCTTAAACTCAAATACCAAACCTTGAAGCCACTGAACAAAGATAAGATGTGATTTTAATGCATAATCTGAAATTTCTGGACACTCTTTTTTCATATTAAAGCAAGAATTTTGATTTCAAAAATAATTTTGATGGGAAAAGAAATCGAAAACTGAACATTAAAGCCATGTATGCCCATTGCATTTTTAGAAACAAAATTTTGATGCATGAATCATATGTATTTGAAGCTCACAAATGTTCATTGACAGAAACTTCGTACAAAATGACTACACAACCAAATCCAAATCATCAAAATAGAACCCTGGGATCAAACACATAAAACAAAACATTTTCAGGATATTTACTAAACAAAACCTACAAGGTTAAATGCTAATAAGCAAAACAAAACTCAACGGGAAACCAAAATTTTCAGTTAATTTTAACAGGAAAGAAAAGGGGACTGAAACTAAAACAGAACCTAAAAATTTCAGTTAATCAAAGGAGAAAACCATTCATATAATGATAACTGCAGGGGAAAGGTGTAGGGCAAGAATATCTCAACAAATTAGGCTAGATCGTAGGTGGAACATTAGATAACCGCAGAAATTCAGAAATCAGAATATTTCATAATAAAAATAACGATAAAACTGCTTACACCAGCCTACGGCTGTTATATTTATATTAACTATAAAACTATAACTATGTCCTAATTAAAATAACATACTAAATAGGAATCCTAAATAACTAAGGAAACTAATAACTAGTCCTAATTTGAGAAGAAAATGGAAAATAAGAGAAAAACTTCCTAAACAAGTAAAAGAATCCTAAAACAAGAAGGAAAACATAATTAACTTCTAGAAGGGCTACGCTCCCTGCATCACATAATCTTGTCCAACCTTGTTTCACCACAAATCCATCTCAACATAAGCATCTCTACCATATTCATCTTATAGATATATTCACTGTTTGTGCCAAGAATTCACTCTCATATAGCATGGTTGTTCAATTGTCCTATAAACTTTACCTTTTTCACCATGGTGGGTAATTTCTTATCACACTATTAAACTTCATCCATCCTATCCCTACTTAGATTCCATTCTACAGGCTACATCTTCATCTATACGGCCTTGCTTTGGAACATCAAGCCTAAAGAAATTACAAGACAAAATGCAATGAAAGAAAATACTTTTTTCTAGTTTTTTCCTTAAATAAAGAAATGCAAAACAAATTGCAATAACAAGACCACTGGATACATAGCCCTAAAAATATTTACAAAAATAAAGAAATTAAACAATTCAAAGGTACTTGCAAAAAGAAATTACAAGCAAATGAAAGCAAATTTGCTGTATGAATGAAAATATTCAAGTACAAATTAAAGACAAAAGATGTATTGACAATCAATAGCACGCCTAGAGAGGCATAGAGAAGCAAAACCTAGAAGCTAAAGGCAAATACAAAGATTACAATTGTCCAGCACAAAATACCTTATACCGTAAACACGGACGCATTGAAAGATACAAACTAGACAGGATTAGCATACCTGAACTGAACCAGAGGAGGTAGAGTTTTTTTTTCCCAAAAGAACTTGAATGCTCTGTTAGTTAAATACAGTAAGCGTTTTAAAAGGAGTTCAGAACATTCATGTTTAATTCGGCATCCAAGTTCAAAAAAAAAAGGTCACATAAACAGCGAAAAAACATTGACTTGTAAAATACGGATACGGACGCATACACGTTTCATACAGTTTTGCATTCAAAAATTCCCCATTTTTATATCCATTTTTAATAAGCAGAAGTTTATTAATGAAAATGGCTACAAACAGCAAACCATTAATGAATAAAGTCATAACATGTGTAAATAAAAAATAATAAGGTTCTAATTCTAGTCCACAGACAAGAAATTTGCAAAAAGAAACAGCAAATTATAACTCAAAATATGGCTGAAACAAGTCCCCAATCCCCAAATTGTATTTGTCATCATTATCTGAACAAGATATTTAAGAAGGATACCTCAAAAAGTTAAGGATTTGCAACCGTTTTCAGAAAGGAAAGGATTCAGTCTTAACTGTAAAGTATATACAAGGAAAACAATCAGATTTTCTTCAACAAAACCCACAAGAACCGTGCACTATCCTCAAGCTAATTAGAATTGCAAATGTAAAAGAAAACAGATGAATTGGTAGATACACTACAACATTGAAGAAAAAAAAAACCAAGAAAAACATTAAAACAAGTTGTTCTATTCGGCTTCTAATTATCAAATATCAAGTGATTTGGTGCCTTAACCTAGCTCCATTCGCATCCACATAAGTAACAAACAGAAACCATACAAAGAAATCAAAGCAGATTTAAAGCATAAAAGGAACGAAAATCAGATTGAAAGCAGAAAAGGAACTGCTACAGCTTACCTGCTTGAGTTGATGACTCTGCTGCTCGTTAACAAAGAAACTCGCGTGACGGCTGCTGTTTCGTTTTGTAAAAGTGAAAATGAAGTGGCGAGCGAGGCAGATACAAGAAAGCCCTAGAATTTATGCTTTGTTTGGATAACCGACCCTTTACCAGTTAACCGAACCGAACCGAACCAAATAATCGGTTAATCAATTATTTGGCTCAGTTAGCGGTTTATAGATTTAAGAAACCGAATTTTTCGGTTCAGTGATCGATTTTGGTAATTTGAGAACTGAACCGAACCGACCATATATATATATATATATGTATATGTATATGGCCAAAATCATTTTTTGCCCCCTATACTATGATACTTTGGGACTTTTAACTCCTAAATATACTAGTGGGTAGGGGTGTGCAAAAACCGACCCACCCGTTTAACCCGACCGGACCGATCAGTTCAGTTCAATTTAATCGGGTTAAACGGGTCGGTCCGGGTGGTAGTTTCTTAAAATTTTGGGTTTTCGGTCGAAAACCGAACCGACCGAACAACCCGACGAATCGAACCTTTAACCTTGATACTACGCTGTTTTAGGTGAAAATTAAACCAACAAAACCTAAACCTAATCTCTTCTCTTCTTCCTTCCATTTCCAGCCGCCCACCTCGAAGCCCAGCCAGCCCCGATCCTCCTCCTTCTCTCCTTCCCTTCTCGCCTTATCTCCGCCGCCACGCACCAGCCGACGTTCACCGTCCGTCACCGATCCTCTCTTCTTCTCTCCTTCCCTTCTCGCCTCCAGCCAGGCCCGATCCTCCTTCTTATCTCCTTCCCTTATCGCCTCATCTCCGCCGCCACGCCACACGCCACGTACCAGCCGACGTTCACCGTCCGTCACCGATCCTCTCTTCTTCTCTCCTTCACTTCTCGCCTCAGCTCTGGTTTTTGAGGTAAGTTTTAACTTTTTTTTTTTCAAATTGAAACAATGTTAAATGATTTCAGATTGTGATTTCTTGTATTTGATGTTAATTTCCGTGTAATAAAACTTGGATTATGTTTATTGTTTGCTGTGATTGAATTATTTTTCAGTAAAATGGATTTCAATTTCAGTTTGATTTTGAGTGTTGAATGGGATTTGAATTTGGTTGAATGGGATTTTGTAGTTGTTCTGTAGGATTTCAAAACTACACCAAATAAGTATGAATGATGGCGCCGAAATTTACTTCAATGGGGAACAACAACTAGCTTTGCTGCCTGCAGTTTTTTGAATGCAAATCAATTTGCACATTTGTTATCAAACAACAAAGTGAAAGTGAAGCTATAATTTTAAGATTTTATATGCTATAATTTCGTTTGATTTTAAGTGTTGAATGGGATTTGAATTTGGTTGAATGGGATTTTGTAGTTGTTCTGTAGGATTTCAAAACTACAACAAATAAGTATGAATGATGGCGCCGAAATTTGCTTCAATGGGGAACAACAGCTAGCTTTGCTGCCTGCCGTTTTTTGAATGCAAATCAATTTGCACATTTGTTATCAAACAACAAATTGAAAGTGAAGCTATAATTTTAAGATTTTGTATGCTATAATTTCGGGTTATTTCAGGTTAATCAAGGTCGGGCCCCGAAATTTTCGGGTAATTCGGTTCGGGGCCCGAATTAAACTATGGGTCGGATCGAGTTATATTTTAGACTAAACTTCGGGTTTCTGGTTTATCGGGTTTGGTTCGGGTTGACCCGAACCCGACCGATGAACACCCCTACTAGTGGGCACTTTTAGCCCCTGTACTATTAAATAAAGATACTTTAGGCCCTTCCGGCCGGCCGGCCATTTTTTCCGGCGACAAATCTTACAAATGAATATACCAAATTGAAGCCCTCGATATAAGGATTTCAAACCCGGTCTCATATTTGTCATTCAACCACCGGAAGACCTCGTTTTACATGTTTAAAGTTTTTTCTTCAAAACTTTAAACACATAAAATGAGATCTTCCGGTGGTTGGACGATAAATATGAGACCAGATTTGGAATCCTTACATCGAGAGCTTCAATTTGGTATACTCATTTGCAAGGTTTGTCGCCGAAAAAAAATAGGTCAAACGGC
Source organism: Croton laevigatus (assembly GCA_949640765.1). Taxonomy (NCBI): domain Eukaryota; kingdom Viridiplantae; phylum Streptophyta; class Magnoliopsida; order Malpighiales; family Euphorbiaceae; genus Croton; species Croton laevigatus. The sequence continues at coordinate 758 of CATIWJ010041101.1, read as the reverse complement.
CGGCCGGCTAGAGGGGCTTGAAGTACCTTTATTTGGTAGTATAGGGGCTAAAAGTGCCCACTAGTATACTCAGGGGCTAAAAGTCCCAAAGCACAATAGTACATGGGCCAAAAAATGATTTTGCCCATATGTATATATATGTATATGTATATATATACATATACATATACATATATATACATATACATATACATATACATATGTATATATATACATTTTTTCCAAACCCTAAATCATACAATCCCTAAGTGATAACAACCTTGTTGTGATCGTCTAAAAGCCTTCCTCTATCCTTGTAGAAGACAACCTCGAGATCGAACCTTCAAAGCCTTTACCCTTTCCGAATCAAAAATTTAGTTTGCAATTCTCGCTTGTCGTGTTTAAGCCTTCTATTATCTATGCAATAGACAACCTAAACATCAATAATCAAATCAGCCTCTGTTGCTAACTTGGTTGCTAGGACGCCTCAAGAAATCTTGATACACCCTATAAGTTTTAAGAAGAACAAAGAAGTAAAATAACCTCTCAAATTTCAGATTCAATAATCATAATGTGTTCTTACAAGGATGCTGAAATCCCCTTTATATAGGCTAAGAAATTTCAGCCTTCAAACCTAACCAAACAAGGAAATATTTAAATAATAGGCAGCCTAAATAGACTAAATTCGGCCACCTACCAAAGGTAACAAAAAGGAATAGATAAAAACATTAATTAATAAATATTTGACCAAAATAAAGACCCTAACTAATATATAACTT
>CATIWJ010041089.1:0-16342 GCA_949640765.1 Croton laevigatus | reverse complement strand
GGGAATCTCAGAAGAGGATAAGACTTGTGATTTAGCACCATCAAATTGAGAGTTTAGACCCGCTAAGAAACTCATAATAGTCATATGTTCCCGTTGAGTCTGTTGAGTTTTGATGTCAGTGCTAAAAGGTAATAATGAATTTAGCTCCTCATAAGTTCGTTTGAAATTCATGAAATAAGTCTGAAGAGACTGGTCCTGCTGTTCAGCTCGATAAAATGCTTTGCAAACATAAAAAATACGAGAGATATTCCCCTTACCAGAAAACAAGAATGCCAGATAATCCATCACCTCTTTCACAAATTCGCAATGAGAGATATGCCCAACATACTCACTCTCAATGGAATTCCGAATCTGCAGAAATAATTGAGCATCAACCCGTAACCAATCTGCCCTAGTTGCGTCAATAGGAGGATCCTCAGTCAAATGCTGATCTTGAGAAATGCTACGTAGATACAGCCGAATGGTCTTAGACCAATCTAGATAGTTCTCCCCATTTAATTTTTGTTCTGTAATTTTGGACAGTACAGGAATAACCTGAGGCACCGATGTGTTTTTCTGTTCAGCAGTCATCGCAGCAAAAATGCAGAAACAAAGAAACTCAGAAAGTGACGGCGCGTGGTCTTCACTCGCGGGCGAGTGACAAACTGACGAGGTACTGTTGTGGCGCGTGAACCTCACTCGCTTGTCGTCCGATGACCAGACTCCGGGGAACGGCCGATCAGAGGGTGGCGCTGCAGATGGTGGGGGTGGTGTTGCACAAACGTCACTCAACAAGGGTGACCTAGGGCTAGCACGACGCTGCTCACTTGGGCAGCACACAAACGAAAACGAGAAAAGAAGAACTGAATTTCAGAAGCTTGGATATCACTTCCAGAGGCTCTGATACCATGAAATAGAGAAGAAACAGATTTTATTTCTTATGTTTTTACAAAGGAACAGCAGTACATATATATACACCTCTAGGCTATCTAGTTTAGGTAAGTCAATTAAGGAGATATTCTGTTTCTATAAGTATATACAATCTGATTCCTATAATCCTGTAACACTCTGCTCAATCTTTTTCCTTAGTCTCCTCCTGTATCTATGTATATCCCTTATTATTGTTCACTAGAAGTGCCAATAGAATTTCAGACATCATACGCTAAGACTGAGATTTAGGTTCCCTTTAATTGAATTCCAGCCGCAACTATAGGCGGATGGGACAGCTTAAACCCAAAGAAACATTCCACCTTACCTCCACCCAAACCTCTAGAGCTATGACAAGATCCTATGACCATAATAATTTTGTTAACAATAATAAGATAAATGGACTGAAATTCCTTTCTTTGCACTTCATTGACTTTATAAAATTTAGAGGAAGAATGGTGTGCTAACAGCTAGAGGTGAGAAATATTTCGTTTAAACAAAAAAATGCATGTTGAACTAATTAAATCATATTATATATATTTATAAAAAGACAAGCATGTGCTAATGTAAAAGTAGAAATTTATACATATATTTAATGTATATTTATCCAAATTTTTTCTACTTCAGTAGGCATTTTTCTGAACATCATTATATTTTGGTTAGATTGCTGCCCCTCCAGAATATTTAGTGTTTCACTTCTGCAGTCTGCATAATTTTAAACTGAACAGAATTGTCTAGTGGTCATGCCTACGGCCTACCAATAGAGTCAAATATAATTCACTTGAAACAAAAGGAGGTCAAGGGTTATAAAGGAGGTGATGCCTACCAATAGGCCACTCATTCTTCCATCTGAATGTCATCAATTTGGGAATATTATAAATGTATAAATCTCAAAAATAAGATTTAATATGTTGACGATCATATTTATCCTCATAATTTCTAAAATTTGAAGCGGAAAGGCTTAAGAAAACTGCCTTTCTGTGTCATTGCAATCATAATGTATGACAATTAAAGCTTTGTGAATGAATCAGAAGTTTAGTTACAAATAGCTCCATCCAAAAGAGTGTCACATCATGATAAAAGATAAAAATGTCATGTCTTAGAATTTGACTCAGCAGAAAAGTTTAAAGGCAACGAAGTCTCAACAATTACGGGAAGAATAGGGTGATCTTGCTTGGAACATCATAAGATAATAGGTTTTAACATAAACCATGGAATCAAAATTCTCAACTAATAGAAATAGAAAAAACACAATACAGAAAATGTTTGACATCCTCCTAGTAGTTAAGATAAATCCTAATGCTACACTATAAACTATTCCTAATTAGGTTATTTTGCAAAACAGGAATCTAATTAAAGAAAAAAGTTAAAACTTAAGAAGATTTCTTCAAAAAGCACTATCTAGGATTCCAAAGATATAAGGAAAACTTAAGAGCTTCCGAAACAGCCTATATGCTCCTGCATCAATTTCTGAAGTACTTCTTTCTTGTCAAAAAAAAAATTCTGAAGTAACTCTTAATGGCTATGGTTTATCTTTTACACTCGAGTTAGAACTAAACCTATTAGAATAATCAAGTCCTGCTTTTAGGATCTACTAAACTCTATTGTAGAGAAGAAACGCTTCTGTTTTAGACTTAATATTTGGATTCTCATAAAGACTTTAAGCAATAAATGGCTGTAATATTAGTCTTAGAGCTGATTTTAGGAATTATGAAAGGAACCAGGATTGTTGTCTGTTCCCCTGTTGTGTTAACTACAAGTTTTAGCACTTTTAGTTCATTTTTTCAGTCTCTTATCCCTCTCTTTCCACCATTCTCTTGTTACCTAACTCAGGATATTGCTACATAAGATTGGATGCAGGTTGAGACCTTTGAACCCCAACCAGCTCAAAAGAAATATAATAGTGAAGATTTATGTCAACCTTGTCTAGATACTTGTAAGCATCTTTCTTACAAAAAATTTAAATTTTGTTGCAGCTGGGATTTCTCTGTTGATTTACAAATTCTCATTGTAAAGAATTCCTCAATAATCTAAAATCATGTTTCCTTTATCGTATCTGAATTAGCTTCTGTTTTGAGGTTGAAATATTTCTAAGCTTCATTGCCAAGCTTAGAGGCTCTTTGTGATCATAATCTCAATACTTAAATGAATTCTCATAATAGGATTTCCAAGCTTGAAATTCCCTACCAATTTGTTATATCAAAACGAATGCATGTTTTGCTAATGTGTTAACATATTACTTCATATGGCACCCTCAGTTTGACTATGCCATTTCCAAATTAAGCATGTCATCATAATCTTATGATTATATTAGGCTGTATACTACGAATTTCAAATGGCTAACAAATTCACCTATTTCAAAATCCTACCTCTATGCAGAGGGTCATTTCAGCAAAGACTGGCATCTAATTCTACATGTGAAGTTAATGAAGCTCGCAGAGTAGCTGTGATTACTTCTTTATCCAGTGGTTATTTGGAATGTACAATTCACTAAATTAGGTAAGGTTAAGCAGATGTTATAAGGAGGTACTAATACTTATTTAGGTGGAGAGAATAACATTTCCATCCCATCTCATACAGCAGGGATTGACTTCAAACAAAAATCTATATTTGATATTTGTTATAAATATTTCATCAATGTCAGGCAGTCACTCAGCCTAGCCAATTGATCACATTATGCTATCAATTACTTGTGTTTATAGTTTCCCCTATGCAGTGCATATATAACTTATTTTACAGATGCATACTTGTTTTATGGACCAAGTTCATGTTTAAGAATATTTCCGTTGGACATCTTTATAAAGGAAATTTAATTTCCATTACTGCTGTCCAACGTTCTTGGCAAACAAATAAGCCCCCAGAATCACAAGAATATATTTTCTGCTAGCATCAACAAGTTATCAAACTGCTACTTTGACATTAAAGTGAGTGTATAATGTTACTTTTTAAAACAAATACATGCTGTCTCTGATCTAGAAAAGTTTTACTACTGTGGGCAACATTGACATTTAGAAACAAGAATATGAAAGTATTTTAGTATAATTCTACATAAACATTGAAATATATCTAGTAAAAACTATTTAAATGTTGGTTTCTTCAAGTTCAAAGAGTTAGTTTTCTCCCATTAGTTAAAAATATATCCTTATTACCCTTCCTTCCAGATTCAGAATACCATCATACTCTCAAATTTTGAAACCAAATGACTATTCCTTAATATATATATATATATATATCTCACAAACTGGCATGATCAGGTATGTATTATAGAGAAGAGAACCAGAGTAAAAACTACCTGTTCAGGTGTCTTTTTGTGTTTATCTGCAATCTCTGAAACAACTGATAATTTCAGCATGGGTCCATGTACAGATCTTGACCTCTTAAATGATATGCGAGGTGTACCAGGTTCGTCTTCCCCTGATCCACTGTCTGAGGGTCCAGGACTGGATGCAGGAACTCCTAAAGGGGTGTGAGCAGATACATGGATACCCTTCAGCTGACAGAACTTCACTAATTCTTCTTGCCTCCAAAAAGGATGCAACTCAACCTAATAAAAACAAAAATTTAGGACCTCAAACTCATGGTAAAAATTCATAAGAAAGATTGATAAATCCTAGAATTAAAGGGCACATCTGTCAAGAAAACGTTCAATAAAGTAAGTATTTGATTTCCCTGAAGAAAGGGCATAAAGCCATCCTCTTATGCCTCCTCAGTTTCCTAAGCATTATTGGGAGGTAATCAGGAAATACATTGTTTGACCTTCTTTATAGGAATTTTATTCAAAGAGGTCATCCTGAAGGAGCTTCCTTTTTTCACATTAATGCCTGAAAACAGACCATGCAAATCTCAAATACTTAATTTTTTTCTTACTCTATTAAGTCCCAAGATTGGAGCTTCTTAGATAGTCAACTATGGCAACAACATAAAAGCCAAGCAAAGAAAACTAGCAAACTGCAAGTAATGTATCCCAGCAACTAGATTTGTTTAAAAATGTCTAAAAACAAAATCAACAATAAAACTGCAAAAGGAAAGGAGCAACAAAATTGAATAAATTAACCAACCTGATTAACAGCAGGCACAATTTTAGCAAATTTAAGCAACTCCTTGATCTGATGAACACTGAAATTACTAACACCAATAGCTCTAACAAGACCCAACTCAACCAAACCTTCCATAGCCTTCCAAGCTTTCTTTAACCTATTCAAGAATTGTCTGTACTCACTTCCAGACTTAGAAGGGGGATCAGTTGCATCACCAAAAGCAGCAGAGTCAGGCCAATGCATCAAATAAAGATCCAAATACGAAACTCCAAGATTCTTCAAGGAAACTCTAACATAATTCTCGATCTTATTAAGAGAGTTCATAGTACAATAAAGCTTAGAAGTCAAGAAAACATCTTCCCTTCTTAGTGAAGAATGAGTGAAAGCTTGAGACAGAGCTTCCCCAACTTCAACCTCATTACCATAAAGATGGGCGCAGTCTATGTGGCGATACCCAACAGATAATGCTGTTTTGATTGCCTCAACACAGAGGTCGCCGCCGTTCTGCCATGTTCCCAACCCAATGGCAGGGATTTTGGCGCCGGTATTCAACACAAAGTAATTGACATTTCCAACACCCCCAATCTTTCCTTTCATGGCTGTTAGATTAAAATTTGATATTCGATTCCTAAAACCTAAAAACCAGATTCAAATATGAAATCCGAAATGGGAAGAGGAAGAAGAAATCAAGACAAGGAACATTTGACATTGCTAAGCCAAGAAATTTAATAATAGTATAGAATAGAATAACAAGAGAAGGGTCGCGGTCAACAATGGCAGCACAAACCAACCAAAACACAAGCCTAATTGCTTAGCTGTAAACTCAATCAGCTCGGTATAAGCAGCAAGCCAAGTATCCCCAAAAAGACCAAAAACTCCTATTCCTATTTCAACCAAATTAACTACTATACCTTTCCTTTCTCTTTTCTAAAGGAACCAAATTAGTACTTTACTACTAGTATTTATTATTTCATAAAATTCCAACAAGAGTTTTCCACTAATAATAAAAGACAAGAGTCAAAAATATAAATATTTTTTATTAAAATTCATTTGTCAAAAGAAGGCTAAACTATAAAACAAATATAAACAAAACCCTCACTTTTTGAGCGTTGTTTTAACCTGGCTATCAATATACGCTATATATCCATAACATCTAATCCATATCTACTCTTTAGATAACTACGTTTTGGAAATTAAAAAAAAAAACTACACTTCATAAAAAAGAAATTAGACAAAATAGCTCACTTTGTGAGTTTCATTCTAAAAAAAAATTAGCACTTTAAGTTTTAATATTAGTAAAATAGCACTTTTTTTTTTTTTTTGTAGTTTTACATATATACCAAGCTTTTTCTATGTTTAGGACTCCATAAAAGATGCGGACACCCCACACTAGATCTGAAGGGAGGTCACCTTCTCCTAAACTCAGGGTAAAGTCCCATTTACTTGGTCCAAGAGAAATGATGGAGTCATCACAAAGTTACAAACAGAATTATATTAATAGGCATATCAATGGACTTTCTTTAATTTTAATTGTAATTAATTTTTAACCAAATATAATTTAATTAGGATTTATATTATTTTATTATTTATGTATGGGCCTAAAAGTGATAGCCTATATACTTAAGTCTTAGGGCAACTTATTTTGTTACTTATTATTAAGGTTAGATGTAACAGAGTCATATAAATAACCTCCTTAAGTGGAAAAATGGGATTATGTTATGATGAGGTTATGATGTTTTGAGTTTATGAATATTATGGTTGTTTGCCTTTATCTTTGCGTTTTTTAGTAGAATATATGTTTAAGGAACATTCAAGTAGACTGGTCATCTTCTTGTTGAGTGTTTTGAATCTAGAATTTAGAAACAATTTTTTCTTTATTCTAAATCTTTGATCACTTTTCTAAGTAATTTGAATTCTAGCCTTTTTTAGGGGTTGAAACTAAATTGCTATTAGGGTTTCCATGTTGATGTTGTGGGGTTCGGAATAATCAAAATGGTTCTCAAACTTATTCTTGGAGGTTCTGTATTATTTGGTATCAAAGCTTTGGCTCTAAATCAGGTTTTATCTTTTTCGAATCTAAATCCTTGTTGTTTTCTTATTCTTCTACATTTATCTCTTACTTTCCTTGTATTTCTTTGTTTCCTATTCATCTAAAAGTACTATCAACTCTTTGAATTCTGATTTTTTTTGTGTTTGTTAAATCTAATTTCTTTTCATCAATTGAGAAGTTTACAAATCAAATTTGGTGTTTGTGATTATTAAAAAAAAATGAAAACTCTTTCAAAAAAAAAAGCAAAGAAATCTGGAATTTGTGACTTAGAGTCTTCCTAATTAGATTTGGATTATAGTTGCCTACATTCATTGAGTAAGTATTATAGTTAATCTTAGATTAATTACTATTGGGGCTGTTTAGGTGTTATTTATCAAATTATCTTTACTTTTTTTTTTTTTCATAAGTCTTTTGCTTCTATTTGATTTCTCACTTCTAGTATATTAAATTTTAGATTCTGAAATCTACACAAAACAGGCTATTTGTATTGTTCACAAAGTATGATTCACCTAAGAACATAAAAGAAATTAGCTAGAGTGGTGTGAGGAAAGCTGTGAGAAAAATAAATTACTTGAGCGAAACTTAAGTGATCAATTATGAAGTTGGCGATAAGGTGTTTTTCAAAGTGTCTCCGTGGAAGAAAGTTATGAGATATTAGAAGAAGGGTAAGTTGAGCCCTAAGTCAACATTTCGTCTAGCTTCAGTCTCTATACGATCGATCTGAAGCCGCCAACCAATTGGCAACATGAAAAGGAAGAGATTTGTATCTGGTTTAGCCATTTTCATTGTCAGAAACTCAAGTTGGTGTCGAGCTGAACAGGAACTCATTGACCCATCCTTCATTTCATTACTCACAAGATTGTTAAAAAGAAGAATGGATTAAGGAACTATAATTTTTATAAATTGATGAAGTGGCTGGTATTTTTATATTTATTTACTTTTAATGGTGGATAGAATTTTAATATTTTATATTATATGTAATTTTAATGAATCAAATTATTTATATTTATGTTATTTAAAACATTTTATTTTCATATACGTATACCATTTTTAATATGTAAATATCATACAATTTTTTTAGTAATTTAAAATTATAACATGTGTAAATAAAAATAAGATCAATGTATTATTAAATAAATAATAATAAGTAACATCCTTTTAAGTATTACTTTTAGTTTAGGTAGTCTCTTTCTTATTTTTAATTGCATGGTAAATGAACAAATAGCAGAGAGAGTGTTTAAAAGACAGTGTGAGAAAAAGTGTTTCTAGCATTCTTCAAATTTTAATTGTTTGAGGTATAATTTTTTTTCAGATAATTAATTAATTAACTAGTATTTTTTTAATATAATAAGAATTTAAATATAAATTAAAATAATACACCATAATATAATAGAATTATGAATATGAATTAAAATATTATAATTTGTATTTATTATTATTATTATTATATGTAATTAGTATTTCTTAATTATGAATATAAATTAAAATGATATTTTTTAATATAATAGGATTGTGAATTTAAATTAATTTATATAATTAATTTTTAATTAATTAGTATTGCTTAATATAATAGCATTATAAATATAAATTAAAATAATATTTTCTAACATAATAAAATTATGAATATGAATTAAAATAATATTAGCATAGAACAAAGTTTAGATAGTAACTAGAGTTGAGCATGTGACCCGACTTGTTGGGAATATCTACTAATCCAACCCGCGGGGAGATGATTTTCCCTGACCCGTTGGGTAATGGAGCTGGGATGAGTTCGAAAAATAAAACCAGTTGCGAGTTTAGGGAGGGAACGAGTTTTGGTAAACTCGCCCCGTTCCAGCCCTTTTCAATGGCATTTTCGTAATTTTGATCATAAATTATATGTAGTAAATCCTTATTTCTTAACACTAACTTCCTCTTCAGCCGCCCTTCTCTCTTAATTCTCTCACCACAAACCCCTCATTGATTCTCTATTTCAGTCTTAACAACATCGGCTGATCATAGATCGCTAGTCGCCACCACTCTCTTTCTCTGACCGCTACATCCCATGGTTGAGTTGTGCCTATTTTTATCCTTTATTTTAGATTGTTTCATTTTTTTGCTTCTAGAGATTTAAGAACGAAAGAAGAATTCAAGTTTCACTCTTCAGTCTCAGGGACTACTTCCATCTTTGCTTGATAGTGAGAAAATTTTTTGGTATTCAAAGATAGAAAGTTAAGTGTTTTCGGTGAAGAAAAGTAGAGAGGTAGGAGGAGGAGATTGAGATTTGATATTAATTATTTATTTTCGAATAAAGGTTCTGATTTGAACTTTTTTTTTTGCCAGGTTCTGATCTAATTTTGTAAAAGAAAGTCACAAGTAAGGCAACCATTTTCGTCTCTCTTTTAACTGCTTTTTCAATGAAAAACTTTGGTAATTTTTTTTTTAATTTTACTTGATCAAATGTTGTTTTGTTAGATCCATACATTTTTTGTTACTTTGACTTTTTTTGGTTTTTCTCACTCTGTTTTTTTAATTGATTGTTTTTTTCTTTTTGTGATTGCAGGTTGTAAGAAATAATATTTTAAAGAAGGAAGTAATCTGGAAATGATAAATTTTATTTTAGATTTGTTATTTAACTTTTATGTTTGTGATTTTGAAGTTGATTAATTACTTCAAAATGAATTGAAGACTCAATTCTGCAGAATTTTTCTTCATTTTAACAATCAACTTTATGATGATTTTAAGTATGGGATTAATTATTATTTGCATCCGCTATACATGTGAGCTAAACATGAAGCAGATAAACTTAACTCTATGCTTTTTTTTTTTTGCCATTTGAGCAGTATGCACACTCTTTGCTTTGATCATTTATTATTTAACAATTCTCTATTTATAAAAAGAATTTACTGGATATAAATCTATTATTTTTTTCTTTAAAAAATTATTATTTTAATAAAAACCCGTGGATAAACCAGATCCATACATGTCCCGCTCCCGTGATCTGAAAAACACAACCCGCTGCGGGGGCTGGACGGGGATGGAGCGACATATCCGAGAGTAGGGTGGGGACCGAACCTGCCCCGTGCTCAACCCTAATAGTAAGTACAAATCTCCGCCCCATGCTCAACCCCAATAGTAAGTACAAAGTTTATTTATAACCCCATGCTCAATTACATACTCTATTTTTAAGCTCTTTTATATGTCAATGAAGGAAAATATCTATATTAAAAAAAAAAATACTCCAAATGGAATATAGTATATTTATGTATTTTATTTTATATATTCATATATACCGCAATCAGAAGCATGTAAATATATATATATATATATATATATATATATATATAAACAGAAGAAATAATTCCATGAACTTTTACAGGGGTCAAAATTATAATTTACCAACTCATTCGTCTTCAAACTACACTGATTGTTTGCAGAGACCATTGATAAGTAGCCGCGACATTCTTGCTTTCAAAACCTTGAGATCCTGCGAATGGGGTAGGACGTAGAATGGCTGTGACCGGTTACTAGGACATTTTGGGGATTTTTAACTTTTTTTTTTTTGCTATTTACTTAATTTATGAAACTAGTTGCTATTTAAGTACATTCAAACTTAAGAAAAGTGCTATCCGCCCCATTCTTCCAAGTAAGGGAAGAATCTCCAAGTTTTACCTTGTAATTGAAGAACAAATTAGGTTTCACGTAGTCATGTGAATGGTTCTTTCTAAAATGCAAGAGGCTAAAAAATTGAAACCTGAAAGCATATAAGCTGACGTGTATTCAAATAATTACAAATAGGTTTCGGTTTCATTTTCGGTTTCAGAAGCACCAACCACACAGGGATGCGGAAGGGATGCGACCAGTTGTGCGAATATATTGTGTTTGCTTCTCGGTTTTTGCAGCTGCCCTTTTTCTCTTTTCTTGTGCTGCTGCTCGCTTCTCCTCCGCCTTGTGCCTTACTGCTGCCAATTTCTTCATAAGCCTATCCTGCGCTCTCCCCTTCATCCTTTCAACCTCCACCTGGTAGGTAATGTATATCAGTAATGAATACATGCTTCAGCATATGATGCAACGTAAGTTACTCCCTATATCAAAACTGAGTCATTTTGAAGACAAAGAGCTAGTTATTGTTAATGATAACAAGTTATATAAAATAGACCTGTCTCGTGCAGTTTTAGTTTCTTGCCATGAACAGAATCAAAACTAATAAAGTTTGTTATTTATTGCTTTTGTTTTTCAAGGGGATTGGCCATTTGTTTTTTTTTTTCAGATCACACGAGACCTGTGACAACCCTAAAATCTCATTCCCAACTACTGTTTCGATGAATCCTAACATAAGCTTGCATGCAACATTTTGTATGGAAAGCATTCTGTAAGAGTCCTTAAATTCTATTTTCCACGAACAGAAACTTTTGCAATAATAGAAAAACATTCAGAACTGGGGGCGTGACCAAACCTACATGATTATCACAAGCATCAAGGAATTCTAGTTCAAAAAAATTTTGCAAGCATAAACACGTGCACAATTACTGCATGACCAAATCCCACTTACCATGTTCTACAGCAAACAGAATTAAGCTAAGGCTTATTCCTTGCAATGAGTGTTGATTACAGGCAGGTTTTGCACGTTTTACGGATAGGAAACCTGCCTGCAATCTGTCCCACAACGAGTCAAGTAAAATGCAGGGTACAGGTATCCGTGGGTTTCATTTACAACTCTAAAATTTTAAAGAAGAAAGGAAGAATGGATAAGAATGAAAAACAGAGATGAAGTACCTCAATTTTCCTCATCTCTGCTTCAGTTTTTGCCTTCTGGTGGTTTTCCCATGCTTGTATTTTCATTTCTTCTCGTTTGAACCTAAATTATTCCAGTAATAATTCAGTCTCTAAGAATTAAACAACTTGAAACAACTACTATAACCCAACAATCAAGTAGAAACTAATATTATTCTTTTAAAATGTATATTGTTTATTTTTCACTCCTTATTCTAAGCATATATCATCCAATTAGAAGTTCAATATACATGACATAACCTACTACTATGCTCAGGCTATGTTTGGTTATAAGGAATGTTATGGGAAATAGAATGGGACGTATAGGAATGGAATTTCTATTTCTATTCTTCTAGACCGGTGGAATGGTATAGAAAATAGAATAGGGAATGAAAGTACCAAATAGTTACAATTTTGTCCTTAAAAATTACAATTTGTCCCTGAGAACTATCAGTTTTAGCCCCAAAAATAATAAATTATCATTTAGTCCTAGGAAACTACATTTTAGTACTTGGGAATAGGGTTTCCTAGTCCCTTCCTATGAGGAAAGGGATTCCACTTGTGACTTGACTATTTCATGCATATTTCATCATAACAAGAGAATAGAGTCGGGAGAACTATAATTCCAATCACTTCCCCATTCCACATACCAAACATCTATTTTAGACAAGGCAAAGCATACCATATTCATAAATTATAGTGTAAATTTCAGTCTAATTATCCAACTTTTCAGAAACTTAACCATGCCAACCCCCCACCCCTTCTCAAACCTGCAAATTTAATGAGACTGTGTTCGAATTTTGTATAGACTAGGAAAAATACATTTAGTGCGTACCTGGCCAAATATTTAGCTTTCTCTGCCTCCTCCCATGCTGTGGCACGTGTTTCAAACATGCTCTTAAATGGTTGTTCAAATGGAACAGTCTTCAGAGAAGCGGATGCATCTTTATCTTCCTCCTCCTTGCTAGCCCAGGCAGCAATATTAATTTTACCTAACTGTCTCCCCAAAGCTATTATTTCTCTCCTAGTTTTCAATTGCAATTCCTTTTCAGACAATTCATTGTTCAGATGGAGATGATCATTAGACAGATTCACTGGAGATGAAGCTGCTTCAGCTCTAGCTGGTGTTGATGGCCTCGATGAACTAGGACTACGGATCGGAGTTGTTGCCCTCACTGGAGTACCATTCCTAGAAGGCTCTTGGCTAGCAATAGGAGTCATTTCTGTACCCATATCTCTCATTGATACAGACCTAGCTGTTGAAGTAGGTGGAATGAATGCTGTAGCACTATGTATAGCCATAGATGAACTGTGCTGACTAAAGTTAACTGCAATAAAGTGAAAAAGAAAAGCGTTTATTACGAAGGATTATCATACAATAGTATAAAAATATGCATCAGAACAAAGGAAGTTATATTCTGGAAAAAAATATTGCTGCTCTTATGTCTAAGTAATCACCATAATTTACATTCAAAGATTAAATTCATACAACAAGAGAATGCACACTACAGCATCATCACTACAAGCGGAAAGCCCAAGTTCATTACCATATACCCAGTGTTATTAAAAACAAAAGGTCAAAACAAAGCGACAAGGTCTCGTTGCACCCTTTTTGTAAGGCAAGAGACAAGGCGATACCTCTCGAAAAAGTTCAGCAGCACAACATTACGTAGCTTCAACCTCATTACATATGTTAATTATGGAAAATCACCTGAAAGTATTTCAATATCCCACTTCTTAATAATAGTTAACAGACATGAGCAACTCCAAAATTTTCAGGAATCTTACTCCAATGTAGGTAACTTTAGTTAATTCAGTTTTTATAGTGACATATTTAGGATTGTTTAGCTCCATATGATATCCAATTAACAAAGGAGCTTAAAATTGATATTATTTAGATGAGGACGCCTCATTCACTTAATTGTACTTCATCAATCAATTTTCAGTATTTTATTTAAATTCATAAATCAACTTTACTATTTTCTTGAGGTAGTTTTATTTAGGAATTAGTTATTTTAATAGTGGGAAGTTATATTCTTTATTGCAATGGCCTATTGGCGGGTAGTGGGTAGTTTCTATATTTATTTTTAGTTGTTTAAAAGGATGTGAGTTAAGAAAGATGTAAGCAGAATATTAATCAAGGAAAGGTTTGAGTTTCTAAAACTCAGAAAATGTAGTCTCTAACTAGCTCTAAGAGATTCTTGGTTTCTCTTTTAACAAACCCTAATTCTATCATCAAATCCCTAATTCAAACATACTCATAAATAGATCCAAACCTAGGACCATACCAGAATAACAACTCTAAACTGTTCTAGTAGTACTCATATGGAAGAAACACCCACAAAACATATTCTGACCAGAATAAGCTGATCTCTCTCACACAACTAAGTTTGGCTGCAAAAGGAATTAAGCATATGGACTAAAATCAATGAGCATTTTGTCCTTACTCGCTGGCTCTTCTACAGTATTCTCAATCATGAGAACAGACTTGCCATATGAATCTGCAACCGGATATGAATCAGTATCCCACCTAACAAATTTCTGTATCCCAGTTTCCTTCTTAGCTCGACTGCTATCAACCCTTTTTGTATCTGGCTCTTCAAAAGCAACGGATTTCTGTTCTGGAACTTCTACAACAACCTTTGTAGAACACTGCCTGCTTATATAAGCAGCATTGCCCATCTTTCGTGAACCAACTCCTTGTCCACCCTGCACCTGAGCCTGCCCAATCTTTGGGCGGTTTGATGGGGGGCTAGCTATCCATTTCTGGGCATCATCCCATTTGGACGGTGCTGGTTTGGAAAACGGAGCCAGATGCACTCTTTGTGTGCCCCTCTCTGCCTTTTGAAACTCAAATGAAGTAGAAGACACATTTACAGAATCATGCCCACTATCAGAATCTATAGATGAGTCTTCCTGATATTTAATCCTTGAATTGGCAAGAAAGTGATCCTTTGATCTGCGGTCAGGTACTACACTTGAAGTGGAGAATTCAGGAAGTACAGTGACCACATCTACATCTTTGCAATTATCACAACTGCTTCCACCTACAGGAGATTTTTATCTGCTAATCAGTTCACAATCTTTAACTACACAAATATATTATTGTGTTCCTTAACATACAGCAATTAGAATGCATATCCAGCAAAAGAAATCTGCTTATACAGCAATTACAAATTTCTTGCGAACAAAACAGACCAAAAATGGCATTGTTCTTTGAAGAAATGAACACGAAAAATAAAGAAATCGTTATTACCAGTGTCATCGAGATGAGATAACTGAGATCTCAAGTTGTTAGAAGAATCTACCTCCTCCTCTTCTTCTTCTTCCCTTCTTTTCCTTTCCACTCCCAGAAGCACACTTCTCAGTTTTCCAGGGGAAAATCCTCCGCCCTTTCGAAACCCAAACAAAAATCCAGTCACGTTACAGATCAGAAGCAAAAAAATGTAAAAGTAAAGAGCGAAATATTTCAAGTACCAGAGGCCTTTGGATCCTTTCGTAATCCATTGGAAGCAGAAACAGAGTTGCTTGTTCAATGCAGCATCGTCAACAGCATAGTGCGAAATCATCACATTTCGCTTTCTTTCTTTCTTAGAGAGCCTCGGCTGGAGAATATTTGATCCAGGGTGCCTTTATAGTGGACTTTGGTCAAAATACCAAATCTGTGTTAATGGCATTTATGTGAATTCAGAGACTCGGTCGGAGGAGCCCCAAAAACACAAATACAATGTTTATGACAAAAGTGGTGTGGTTTTAAAAAACAATTTATCAAAGTTGGGCCCTCTTTTTTTTTTTAGAGTGTTTTGTTAAACAATACGCTTTCGGTGCAAATAAACATGGTCGAATTAACAAGAAATCTCTTCCTGCAAAAGCAGATTCAATGTAATTGACGGAAGTCACATATCATCTTCTAATGGAGACAAATCAAAATCTAGCTAAAAAATAATTGATAGAGAATCAGTCAAAAGTATCTCAGATTTATCTGCAGTCTGTGAAATCTGCACAAAGATCATTGATGTAAGGAATACTTTCAAAAAAAAAAATCATAAAATCCTCTTCCATAAAGAGTGGATTTCATAACATGCTACTCAAATAATATTTATAGAAGAAGATTTAGTGCAAGGTAGAAAAAAATCAAAATTTTAATTTCATTCAATTTTTTTAATGACATGAGATGAGAATACAAATATAATTCACGGATGTCTTTGTCATTGTCACTTTTAATTATTGCATTTTTAAATGAAATATGTGTTGTAGGATATTTTTAAAAAATAAATAAATAATATGGATTAATAGTTATAGAAACGTATATGGCAGAAAAGATATATTTTCTCTATTACTATTCATGTATAAATATACAAGGAAGCTTGTTAGCCGGGTAAATTACATCAAATGTACCTGAATTTTGGGAGATATTTCACAAACGTACCTAAACTTCAAAATCTTGCCAAAAAATACCTGACCTTTGAAAGAATTTGCAAAGAAATAGATTTCACCCGTTTCCCAGTTACCAACCGGTTGTTTGATGACGTGGCAGATTAAATTTTACAAATACACACATATTTTTCCTCTCTCTCTCCTCTCTAATCCAAATTGG
>CATIWJ010041057.1:0-11560 GCA_949640765.1 Croton laevigatus | reverse complement strand
GTTTTAGAGAATCTTACACGTGAAAGCCCCTGTAATGACAACTCATCTATAATGATGACAGTAAATGTCTACTTTCCGTAATGATGACTGTAATATATATATTTAAAGGCCCATGCTTATTAAAGTACGGGTCGCTTGTCTGTTTGTCCCCTGTCAGAGTATGGGTCACGCGTCTTCTTTTCTATACTTAAGAATATGATTAAGAAAGTCCTGACTGTAATGAATCTTGAGTGATGGATCGGTACCGACCTGTGCCTTAGGTACTGATTAAATTGTCTGGGGATCAGCCATCAAGTGCTGACCTCCAGACTCCGACTAATGGGCTCGGTTCAGATTGGTTTTGGGCCTTCGTTAGGCCCAGATAATGAGGGTCTAGCCACAAGATTCTAGGTCTTGGTCCCAATAGGTGCTGTATCATCACATGTCCCCCCCTCCCCCAAATCCCTTAGTTAAAGACTGAGGGTAATCATAATGTGTACCGATCTAGTTCAGTACCATATTCTCAATCTATCGTTCGGTATGCTTGATTTGACGTTCAGTGCTTTTTAAATAGCTGTCTCATTGGGCTTCGAGCCTTCTAGCCCACTAGGGGCACACCTCACCTTCTTCCAGGCGGTCATCATTTAACTTTTTAGGCGGCGGCCTTTTCCCGCCCAAAGATCACTGCGCGACACGTGTCCTATTTTAGGTGAAACGTCGCCTCGGTTCTGAAACCGTCATAATCGGCGACCCTTCGCTTCTGCAACCATCGCATCATTTCTTCTATAAATATCAGCTTACTCCTCTGTTTTGAAATTTTTTACTCGTTATTATCTTCAAAAGCTCTGCAACTCCGATTTTCTTTCTTGTCATTCTTCTCTGCAACTTCGATTTTTGTCTCCGGCGTAGCATACTCGTCTACCCCCACCAAACAGGTAGAATTTTATTCTAATCGTACTTTTTTCCCTTCTTTTCTGTTTAAAATTGAGAGAAAATGAGTGATCAGAGCGATTCCCAGAATCCGTCTGTAGAGTTTGCTGCTCATTTTTCCGGTGAGAAATCCAGCCACTCAGTGTCTGATATAGTCGAGGGTCATATAAGGGTGTCCCCTTCTGGTAGGCGATACCAGCTGAGGGATGAATCTAGTGAATCTGAAGAGAGTATTCAGATTCAAAAAGGGAAGGGGCAGATCGTTATTACCGAAAGGGCGATACCTGCTTGGCCATTGAAGGCCGTACCGACTTCGAGCAAAGGTGTCGCAAAGAAGCAGGCTCCTGGAATTACTTATCCCCAGGAGAAAGCAGCGGGAAAGAAAGTAGTTGAGCCTGCTGCCATGAAAAAGAAAGTGGCTGCCGAATCGTTAGCCGTTGAGTACATCAAATGTGGGCTGAGCCAGGCTAGAGTTGAGGAAGTAGCCTTTATGTACGACATCCCTAACGACTTCATCTGTTTCTTACCCGAAAAGGGTAGGTGTGCTGACCAGAGTCCTCCAGAAGCAGATGGGAGGATTGTATATGTGGAGGATCTAGCGTCAGGGTTGAGGTTTCCTCTGACGAAGCTAGAAGAGGATTTACTGAACTATTATAGGATGAGTATCGCTCAGCTGAATCCGAATGCATGGAAGATCATTCGGTCAGTACAATTTCTAGCGTCGGCTTGTTCAAAACCGTTCGCTCTGACCTTGAGGGAATTCTTAGGTCTATATAAGGTGGTGGTGAACAAGAGGTTTGATCACGCCCATCTTCAGACAGAGAAAAAATTGTTCACACTGCCTACATATCTGAGGAAAAACTGGAAGAAGGAGTTCTTCGTGGTTGCACATCCGTCTCTGCGTGTCGTTCCTCAAAAATGGAATAGGAATGTGGAGCCAAAGAAGCTCAACGAGCTCGGTGAACTGAGCATAAAAGAGAAGGAGCATATAAATAGGCTTCTGAACATAGTAACGAATGGTTCTTATGATGCCGACTACCTTACTGAGTATTGGTATACGGGTGTGGTGACTGATCACCAAGGAAAGCGCTTGAATCGAAGCGGCGGTAATTACCGAATCTTGTGTTTTTTTATTCGGTCATAAAACTGATCATAACATTTTTTCACTTGTTGCAGGAATGGCGTCGTTTCAAGAAATGATGGCTAAGTTGGAGAAGAAGAAGGCTGAGAAGGCATCCCAGAAGCGATCAGCTCGGAAAGGTTCGAGCAAAGAGAGAGGCGCTTTCGAAGAAGAAGGGCTTCAAAGAAAGAAAAGGTGGGTAGAAACTCCGACAGATGTCCGTAGGGAAGAAGTTTTGGAGTTAGAGATCCATAGGGAAGAAGTTCCCTCAATAAGAGCGTCTTCACCGAGACCTGTAGCGGAGACGAACGCTGAGCCAATGCCCCTCAACTAAGTGAGGCCGTCGGTAGTCCCTGGAGTTGCGGAGCCTCACCGTACTGACAGGCGAGGAAGAGACGACTTTTTTACTGGGCCTGCAGGAACCACCAGATCGGAGGGTACTCCCAGGTCCATCGGAACTTTTGAGAATTATGCGGTGGAGAAGTACGGACCAAGTCCCAGTGTGACAAACCTTAGTTTGTCACAGGATATTGTCAAGTCTGTCGGAATGGCTGCTGACAGATAGAGGTTTGCTGCCATGGACCGTGCCGAAAGAGTTGCCCTTGGTTATAGCCACGGCCTTCAGGTGAGGCATCATTGTCTGAATACCTGGGGTAAGCAATACTGACATGATACTGATGATTTTTTTTTAATAGTTGTTAGAACTCTTCCGTACTGAGAACGTTCTGGCCAGTAAAGATATGCTCAAAGCTCAGGAAGCATTCAGAAAAAGAGAAGCTGAACTGAACGGAAAAAATGTTGAGCTAGCTTTAAACTTGGCTACTGCTAAAGATGAGCTGAATAGTCTCAGTCAGCGGAAGGATGCTGAGATCCAAAGCAAAGAGGCAGAGCTCAAGAGACTGAGCGCTGAACTGGAGGCGGCCGAGGGGAGGGAGCGAAGTATGCGGTATGCCTACCAAGCTTCGAAAGAAGAAACAGAGACGGTGAGGAGGCGGCTAAATACAACGAGGGAGGATCTTCATAAGGTGGAGGAGTATCTTCGTCTGGTGAAGGAAGATCTCGTTCGGTCACAACAAGAGGTGACCGATGTGAAAATGAATGGCGCTGCTTGGCTAATTGCTTTCCAGAATGAGATTCTACGAGAGGTGAAGAAGATGGGAGGAAGGGACATTGCTAATGCCCTGAAGACGTTCAAGCCCAGCAATGAAATCTTCAATAAGCATACTTCCGACTCCGATGATGATGAAAGCGAAGAGGATGATGGTGAAGGTGATCAGCTTGGGGACGATCAATCTTCCCAAGTGTTGAAACAGCGCACTGACCCACCTCAAGATGCAGAAAATCCCTCGAAACAAATCACGGATAAGCAACCAGAACTCTCCATCGAGCGCCAAAAGTCTCCCAGCGATCCAGTAGATGATAATGTTAGAATAGATTAGGAATTTTTTATTCCTTGTACTCATAGTTAAATTAATGAAAATGGCTTTCCTTCTTCGTAACTTTAAACGCTAAATCAAATGTTGGAAATTGACTGTAGCTTATAATTTCAATTCAAATGCAACAAATTCCTAAATCGTACTTGATTACTTCGGCGATTTCTGCGAAAGGAGCAATCCTTGGATCATTATTTGATAATTTTCGTGAAAGGACGATCCATGGATCGTGCTCGGTCACTTGGCGACTTTTCGTGAAAGGACGATCCATGGATCGTGCTCAGTCACTTGGCGACTTTTCGTGAAAGGATGATTTGTGGATCATGCTCAGTCACTTGGCTACTTTTCGTGAAAGGATGATCCATGGGTCATGCTCAGTCACTTGGCGACTTTTCGTGAAAGGATGACCCATGGATCATGCTCAGTCACTTGGCGATTCTTCGTGAAAGGACGATCTGTGGATCATGCTCAGTCACTTGGTGAACACTGAAGGCAGATAGTAATAAATTGTAAAAAAAGTCATTATTTTATTGATGTTGCCAGGATCAATAGGCGCACTAAGCAATCCCAACTGGATAGGCATCTCTATAGCGCCCTTATCGCATCTGTGGATTTTAAGAGATGTTCATAAATATTTTTAAATGTCAACAAAATAAAGAAAACGCAATTACTAATGGTAGACTTTGAGGTTGTCTGCATTCCAGGAATGTGGCTGGATTTTTCCCTTCATGTCTTCCAAGCAATAGGCTCCGAGCCCCAGTACCTTATTAATCTTAAATGGACCAATCCAATTTGGCTGTAACTTACCGACTCCTGCATTTCCTCTCGTGATCTCTGCCTTTTTCATGACGAGCTTGCCTATACTGAATGTGCGACTTCTAACTTTCTTGTCGTGGTATCGAGCGATCTTTTGTCTGTATGATGCTGCTCGTGCATTAGCAAGATCTCTGAGCTCTTCAACTAGGTCCATATCAGTCCTTCGCTCTATATCTTGGTCAAGTTCCGCTGCAAACTCAACTCTGAAAGAGGGTTGGCCGATCTCAACTGGAATTACAGCTTCACTTCCATATACTAGCGAAAAGGGTGTTTCTCCTGTTGGGGATCTTGGGGTCGTTCGGAAGCTCTATAAGACGCTATGAAGTTCATCAACCTAGTTGTCTTTCTTGTCATCCAACCTCTTATTCAACCCCTGAAGTATGGTCCTATTAGTGACCTCTGTCTGACCGTTGGTCTTAGGGTGTGCAACTGAGGAGAAACGAAGATCTATATGGAGACCTTCACAAAAGGCTCGGAACTGCTTAGAGTCAAACTGTTTACCATTGTCGGTGATGATGATGCTTGAAATTCCGAACCTCATAACGATGTTCTTGTAGACGAAGTCGGTAACCTTTTTCTAAGTTATAATTGCCATTGCCTCTGCTTCTGGCCACTTGGAAAAGTGATCAATAGCCACAATCAAGAACTTACATTGTTTTAATCCCCTCGGAAACGGTCCTACTATATCAATTTCCCATTGATGGAAGGGCCATGCTGCTCCAATAGGGGAAAGGGAGGAGGTCAAAACTCATTGCACATTAGCATGCTCTTGACATCTTTGGCATTTTTTCACCATCTCTTTGGCATCTGTCTTGATAGCTGGCCAATAATATCCTTGTAAGAGGACCTTACGAGCTAAAGTGGAAGTGGCTTTATGTGCCATACAAATCCTTTCATGAATTTCCCGCAAAACGTATTGTCCCCTATGCCCTGGAATGCATCTCAACCAAGGATGGGTTCGAGAACACCTGTAAAAGTCATCTTGAAACCAACTATACTCTTTAGCTCGCTTGACAAGTTTCTCAGCCTCCTTTTTATCGTCAGGTAACTTACCATCGGCCAGCCACTGAATAATGGGTTCCATCCATGTGTTCTGCCATTCCACCGCATACGAGTGTTCTCCTATTGACGTCGGGAACTCTTGTATACTGAAGGGTATGTTCTTTAAATCTTTCACTCATTTTTTAGATGCTGCTTTGGTAATTTCATCAGCTTCGCTGGTTTGTTCTCTTGGAACTTGAACGATCTTCCATCCTGCAGGCATCATTTTGTGAACGATGTCTATGTATGGAATCAGTGCATCTTTCCTGACCTTGAAATTGCCGTGCATCTGGTTGACAACTAATTGTGAATCACTATAAACAATCAAGTTATCCATTCCGATTTCCTTGGCCAATCTCAAACCATTAAGCAATGCTTCATACTCAGCGCCATTATTAGAAAAACGAAACTCCAGCCTTACTGCATATTTGAAAATTAGCTGATGGGGCCTTTTGATGATGATACCGACCCCTGACCCCTCCGTACATTCGGCTCTGTCCACCTACATCTACCATTTTTCCACAGGAATTGCCTGGGATTCTTCAATAGGAGTGAGCTCAGCAATAAAGTCTGCCAGGACCTGAGCCTTAAGAGATTTTCGCGGCTCATACTTGACACCATAAGTGCCGATCTTCACTGCCCACTCAGCAATCCTTCCCGATGTCTCTGGCTTCTGAAGTATCTTACGAAGAGGGAGGTCAGTCCTGACGATGACGGTATGTGCTTCAAAGTAATGGCGGAGCTTCTTCGTTGACATATACAAAGCTAAGGCATGCTTTTCTATCTTTAGATATCGGAGTTCAGCATCATGCAACACCCGGCTGACATAATAAATAGGGAATTGCTCTCCATCCTCCTCCCTGATTAGTACCACTGCGACTGTATCTTCTGTTGTAGCTAAGTAGATAAACAGATCCTCTCCTGGGCCAGGCCGACTGAGAAGTGGAGGAGATGTAAGGAAAGCTTTGAGCTCTTCAAAGGATTTTTAACATTCATTTGTCCATTGGAAGTTTTTGAGACACTTTAAAGCTTTGAAAAAAGGTTGGCAGCGCTTTGCAGAGCATGAAATAAATCGACCCAAGGCGGTGATCCTATTATTGAGCTACTGAACTTCTTTTACCGATGAGGGCGGTTTCATATCCAAAACTGCCTTTATTTTTTCGGGATTTACTTCAATTCCCCTTTGTGAAACCATGTAACCTAAAAATTTTCCTGCTGGAACACCGAACACGCATTTTTCTGGATTCAATTTCAAATTGTTGGATTGGAAAACTTTTAGTACGGTAGCTATATCCTTGGCATGGTCCTCCGCCTTCACACTTTTGATAATCATATCATCCACATAGACTTCAACAATTCTGCCTATGTGATCCTTAAACATGGCATTGACCATTCTCTGGTATGTGGCTCCAGCGTTCTTCAGACCGAACGACATCATTCGGTAGCAATATGTTCCCTGGTCGGTGACGAAAGCTGTCTTGTCCTCATCCCATCTAAACATAAAAATTTGATGGTACCCTGATTTAGCATCCAAGAAGGAGTAAAGGGTGAACCCAGCCATCGAGTCTACCAACTGATCAATGCTAGGCAAGGGATATGGATCTTTCGGGCAGGCTTTATTGAGGTCGGTGAAATCCACACACATGCGGTAGGACCCATTGGATTTCTTCACCAAAACAACATTGGCGAGCCATTCTGGATATTGGACTTCCCGTATGACTCCCGTATCAAGCAATTTCTGCACTTCCTCCGCAATGGCAATCTGCTTCTCTGGTGAATGCTTGCGTTTTCTCTGAGCAATTGGCTTTACTGCAGGGTCAATGTTCAACTTGTGAACAATAACCTTTGGATCAACACCGACCAGATTAGAAGTCTTCCATGCAAAAGCCGCCTCATGCTTCCGAAGAGTCTGAATTATTTATTCTTGGACTATTGAGCTCATCTCAGATCTGACGGTGACATCTCCTTAATTGAGCTGGACCTTTTCTGTATCGCCTTTTGGTTCAACTAGGGGAGGGTGCAAAGGGGTTTCTTGAATGTCTACATGTGCAGCTTGAAATACTCCCTTCAGAGTATTGAAATATGCTTGCCTTGCTAGCTCCTGACTTTTTCGAGCAATGGCTACCCCCTTGGGGGTCGGTATCTTCAGACAGAGATGGTAGATGCTTGGGATGGCCCTAGTTTGATAGAGGTAAGGTCGGCCCAGCAGAATATTGTAAGCAAATGGAATGGCAGCTACCATGAACTCCACTTCGACTTCCCTGGTGACGTCATCATCACCGAGCTCCACTTGGATTCGTACCAATCCTTCCAATCTAACCGTCTGATCCCCTATACCTACCAAGGGTGTACTGATCGGTTTCATCCTCTTGGGGTCTAAATTCATTTTGTGAAATGCATCCATGGTCAGTAGGTTGACCGAACTACCATCATCTACAAGGATTCGCTAAACTTTGTAATTATGAACAATCCCCTGAATTATCAAAGCATCATTATGTGGATGCTTCACATGCCTTGCATCTTCCGGAGTGAATGATATATTGCACCATGACGAGGGGTGGGAATCGGGTTGAGGGAAATTCTTTTGTTCAATTGCATACACCTCCCGAACGACCTTTTTTATTTTGGAAGAGCTCTCTCCATCGTGACTCCCTCCGTGGATGACATTGATCTCACCCGCTATCTGCCTCTCGTTCTGCCTGGGGCGGTCATCTCTCCGATCGTCTCTTTTGTCATTTCTTCTATCTTCTCTCCAGTCAGCTCTCCGGTCTCCTCTTCTATTGTCTTTACGATCAGTATCATTATTTCAGAAGCCTTCTCGAGGCGACCGAATAAGGCGGTCAATTCCAGGTACCTTTTTTTGGATCTGCCGCTCTATCTCTTCCCTCAACTGCCAACAATCCTCGGTATCATGGCCATTGTCATGATGAAACTCACAATATTTACTGAGGTCCCTTGTGGCCCTTGTGGAACTGCTCATTTTGGGAGGCCATTTAATTTCCTCACCTCTCTTTTTTATCCACATCAAGACCTCTCTCCTGGAGGTTCGGAGGGGAGTGTAATTTGAACTACGGTCTCTCCCCGATCTCCAAGAGTCTGAACCTCCCGACCTTTTTTCCGAAACACCACCATTATTATCCCCACCTTTGTTACTGTCGGCGTCCTTCTTAAGCTGTTCTTCGAACTCACGCATATGTGCTAAGTTCCGCAGACCCTCCTCTAATCTGATCTCCTTCTGGGCTATAGACATCACCTCTTGAAGGGTGGCAGGCTCCTTTTTTATCAACTGGGACTGAAGGGCTATGCTGTGAGTTCCTTGTGTCAGAGCTGTAAGGGCTGACCTGAGGTCTAGCTCCTCCACCAAGTTCGCCTCCTAGTTGAATCTGTCAATGTATTTGCGTAGACTTTCATCATGTCTCTACTTGACCAGTAACAACTCGGAGGGGGTCTTCTTCTGCGGTATCTTGGTCACAAACCGAGCTAAGAAGAGCTCAGACATCTGCCGGAAAGAGCTGATGGAATTGGGCTTCAGACCCTGGTACCATTCTTGAGCGATGCCCTTCAAGGTGGTGAGGAAGAGTCTACACAAGACATAATCCTTGTATGTCTGAACGTTGATCGCCGTTCTGAATTTGTTAACATGACTCTTTGGGCATGATGTGCCATCGTAATTGTCTAAGCTGCTATGAATTTTCAATTTTTCCGGAAAATCCCGGGTGGTAATGCTGCTGACCAAGGGAGATTCCGTGACTTGATCAAAGCTGAGGCCTTTTGTTCTGATTCCCAAGTCCTTCAGTATATTCTTCACCTGGGCTTCAACATTGTTATAAGCTGGCTAACTCGCTTCGTTACCCGAGTTTTTGTCTTCATCTTCCACCTGAACGATGCTCTTCCCCTTACTCTTGGCATTGACACGTGATGTCACCACCTGAACCCCTTCACTAATGTTCATGTTCTTGGAAGGAATTGGGGTCGGATGTGCCATTCAGAGTGGGGTGACAGCGGGCGTATGCATCACATTAACCTCAGAAGGAGCTTGTGCTTGAGAAACATGACGGAGCTGTTCCCTTAGATCTGCCATCTGCCTATTGAGGTCCACATAGGCTCCATATAAATTTTGCATTGCTACAGGATTATTAAAATCAGGAGGATTTTGATTAACATTCGCTCGAACTCCTTGTGCTCATGCAGACTCTTGGGTTGCCTCCCCTGCTCCTTGGGCTAAATGGCTGTGAATAGAGCCTCCACTAGGCTGTGCAGGAACTTCATTGACACTTTTCTCCGGTTGTTTTGGGAACAAATTCAATCCCAAGTTCAAATCAAAACCGTTCATCTTCATTCAATGCTTAGGACAAAATCTCTAAAACGAAAAAGCAACGACTGGATCACCAAATGTGTGATCCGCGCTCACTGCACCAAATGATGTTTCCAAAGTCCAATGTGGGAAACTGTAGGAGTCGTGGTTCACCTTGAAAGAGCTGATGGCTATGTCTGGTTGGTTAGATCCTGAAAACAAAATGAGAGGGCAAGAGGGGCTGCCGTAGCAAGCACTCCGATGCTTAAGTCAGTCTAGGGGTCAGCTAGTATAAAGAAATGATAATAAAAAAGAGAATTCAGTCCCCAGAATAATAGATCCTTGAGGTATTTATAATAAAGGTTTTAGAGAATCTTACACGTGAAAGCCCTTGTAATGACAACTCATCTATAATGATGACAGTAAATGTCCACTTTCCGTAATGATGACTGTAATATATATATTTGAAGGCACATGCTTATTAAAGTACGGGTCGCTTGTCTGTTTGTCCCCTGTCAGAGTATGGGTCACGCGTCTTCTTTTCTATACTTAAAAATATGATTAGGAAAGTCCTGACTGTAATGAATCTTGAGTGATGGATCGGTACCGACTTGTGCCTTAGGTACTGATTGAACTGTCTGGGGATCAGCCATCAAGTGCTGACCTCCAGACTCCGACTAATGGGCTCGGTTCAGATTGGTTTTGGGCCTTCGTTAGGCCCAGATAATGAGGGTCTAGCCACAAAGTTCTAGGTCTTGGTCCCAATAGGTGCTGTATCATCAATTTTATTGTGCCATAGTAATCCCAATTGGCCAAATCTTAAGCACCAACTACAACACTAACCACAACATTATGATGAGTAATCGCACCTTAAATATAATAAATCGAATAATAAGTCATCGTGGGCTAATCTTATAATGGCAACTTTTTACTTGTATCAAATAGACATGGAATTTCCTCTACTTCATTCATAACTCTTTAATTCTCTACAAATAAAAAATGGTGGTCTCTGGTAGTCAAGGCCGACCTTGGGCAGGGGCAGGAGGGCCGCCCGCCCAGGGCCCGTAAAAATTTATATATTTTTTTTTCCAAGTAAATGGGCCCGTAAAATTTTTTTGAGAGGAGATTATGATTTTGTTCTATTTAAAATTGGTAGTGTAGGCCTAGAGCATTATTCTATGCATGCATGTCAAATTATGGAAGTCTTTTCTTCTTTTTTTTTTCTTTTTATAAGGTAAGACACACAGTTTCTTTCTTTAATTTTTCCCATTTGCTAAAAAGTTCTTATTATCTTATATTTCTTACATGAGTTAGAAGCCCATTGTTATATATGGTCTAAAAAATTTACATGAATGGGCCTGCTGGTAGTAATCTACTTTTCTTTTCTACTCTTCTCTTCTTAAATGTGTCCCCTTCACTAATTCAGATCATTTCACATGGAATTGAAGCAAAATCCTAGCTGTAGATCATGAATCTAATTCGTCTGATAACAATGAAAGAAACATTGCTAGTCAACAAAATTTGAATTCGAAACCTTATAGTCGCTTTGATGCTCCATAATTTTTTGGCAATGATGATGGAAGGATGAGTGGGAGGGAAAGAGAAAAAACGCAGTCGGTGGAGAGGAAAGTTTTGGAGCTCGTGTTATTAGGTGGAGAAGAGGGGCAGGCTTGTTTTTTAAGGGTATTTTTGGTGTATAGGGTTCATTTGTGCTATATTTTTTGGATTTTGAATTTTACTTTTTGTGCTATTTTTATAAAATGAAATATGTACACGTTAATTACCAATTAAAATTGGCCATGGGCTGGGCTTTGAAGCTCGGTTAATCAAAACTGGTCTGCTATCGAATAGTAATTGTGAAAGTCCAAATCAAAACCATGAGTAGGGCAATTCAATTCAGATTCACTTATTTCTTGAACCGTAACCGTTTTATGTTCGGAATTGGCC
>CATIWJ010041017.1:0-45347 GCA_949640765.1 Croton laevigatus | reverse complement strand
CTTATTTTACCTTTACCTACTCGACCTATTTACTTTTTGAATAATAATCACAAACTATTGATGAACTATATACTAATTTCTGCATTTGCAGTGAAACCAAGATTAGGAATCTAATGTTTAACATTAAACAAGCTACAATCTAATTGGACAATGATACATACATGTCTTATTAAGTTCACAATTGCCAAACAAAATCATAAAATAATTATGAGTGTTCTACAAATTAAATTTTTTTGGACAAACTTCTAAAAATTAAATTGATTCCAAATAATTTAATAATTAGAGTATTTATAATGTGGAAGGACAACTATGCCACCTAGATAAAATTAGAGAATATCTTGTCCTTCATATATTATATGGTCCATGGACAAAGACACTTGATTGTCATTTTGACTTTTGATGGAGACCAAACATAAATAAAAATTTATCCTTCTTTTATTAAGTATAATTTAATTTTTTTGTAAAATATATTTCTAGGCCATTAAATTCATTTTATACAAAGTGTCATTGTCCTCCACGACATTTTAAAATGATGTGGCACTATTTTTTTTTTTTCTCAAATGGACTCTACACAAATGTCGTTGTCTTTCACATTGTGGATGCCCTTAGTTTTACATCACGTTTAGTAACTCTTTTACATATATAATGTAATTTTAAATACTCAATTTAAATAGTGTGAATTATAAATTATCTTTAGTTATTCAGTCTAAAATTATTCATTAGCATCACTAAAGTTCAATTAATTTTTAGATAACAATAGTGATTTATTTGTTCGCTGTGAATTCAGTATGTTGTTGTGACCATCAAACATGAACCAATCTTATAATTCAGCAGTTAATCAGGAAGGATTTGTTTACAGAAAACACTAAATTAAAAAGGATTTTGTTGCTTCTTTATCATATTGCGTCGGTTAGTTTTCTTTTTCCTTTAAAGAAAAACATTTTTTTTTTCTACCAAACAAATAACCAGCTTGGCCTGCACCCACCCTACAGCGTTGTGTGTGTGTCTATATATATATATATCAAGATTATATATACAAAGTGAAAGTAGGCTAACAGAACAAAAATATGGAGCAAGAAAACAAAATATTTCTTATGCACTATTGTTTTTGCCTCTTACTTCTCATTTCTCCAGCATCCAAAGCTCGATCTTTCAACTATGGTGAAGCTCTATCCAAAAGTCTCCTCTACTTTGAATCTCAACGCTCCGGTCGCTTACCCTATAACCAACGCGTTACTTGGCGCCACCACTCCGCCCTCACTGACGGCCTCGAGCAAGGAGTAAGCGCATATATATACGTATTTACGTTGCATACATCATGTACGTAGATAATTGAGTTGATATAAGAACTGTTGTTATACAGGTGGACTTGGTAGGAGGATATTATGACGCAGGTGACAATGTGAAATTTGGTTTGCCAATGGCTTTCACTATAACAATGCTATGCTGGGGTGTCATTCAATATGGACAAGAAATTTCCGACGCCGGCGAGTATCATCATGCTCTCCAGGCTATTAAGTGGGGAACCGACTATTTCATTAAGGCACACACTCAACCTAATGTTTTGTGGGTTCAGGTAATTTATTTATTATTTAGTTTGAGATTTGCTTCAAATCAAGAAATTAATTGTACATATTTTTGTATCATCGTATTCATACGTTAAACATGCCTTTTTTCCATAGATGAATGATGTAATATTGGTCATACATTTACCTTTGTTGTCTACATTATGTATATGCAAAAATAATTTTAACTCCATACATAATTTTGTTTTGAGTCTAGTAGAAAATATACATATACAAAGTCAAATGAATTAATAATAAATAATATTGTGATTTGTTGGGTAACTGTTTTAGGTGGGTGATGGCTACACCGATCATTACTGTTGGCAACGGCCAGAGGACATGACTACGTCACGACAAGCATACAAGATCGACGAAAACAACCCAGGATCTGACGTTGCCGGAGAGACAGCAGCAGCGATGGCAGCAGCTTCGATAATATTCAAGAAAACAAACCCACATTACTCCCACCTACTATTACATCACGCTACACAAGTAAGTTAACATATATGCATTAGGTACATTGTTGACCAAAACTAGTTCTCAATACAGTTTTATTAAAATTAAGTAACCAGTAATGTTATTAATTAACTGAAGACAATAAATAAAAAAATACCATATATGCAGTTGTTTGAATTTGGTGACAAGTACAGAGGGAATTACGATGAAAGTGTTCAGGCGGTGAAAGGTTACTATACGTCGGTGAGTGGGTACATGGATGAGTTGTTATGGGCTGCTATGTGGCTCTACAAGGCCACCGACAACCAGGTTTATTTGATGTATTTGCTTCAGAACGCTGAAGCTTTTGGTGGCATTTCTTGGGCCATCTCTGAATTTAGTTGGGATGTCAAGTTTCCTGCTCTTCAACTCCTTGCTTCCATGGTAGTATTACTATTTGTTCCCACCTCTCTTTTTTCTGCTTTTACGTGTCTATATTTATGGGGAACTACATTGCAAAATTAAAATTAAATACATGATCTATTAGCTCCTCTAATATTTTCTCAATTCTCCACATACACATACGATCCACAATCCGATCTATGAAATCACTTATACACACAAATTTGGCACACGAAATAACTTAGCAAATCACTTATAGACACAAATCTGGTGCACAGATCACTTAGCAAATTCCTTCTTTTAAGTATTAATAAACTCTTAATAAACTGAATTATAGCTATTATATATGATTATAATTTTGATAAAATTCAAATCAAACTGATTAGTGGAAAACATTAAAACCAAATTGATTAATTTAATACAATTTTAGAGGCTTCATCAAAATAGAAACCAGACAAAATATATTGGATTTTGACTCAAACCAATTTCATTCTATCTAATTCCATTGATTTTACATAATTATAGTTGATGTGGTCAGTTCAAGTATGAAAATCACATAATGTGAAAATCTCCCACTTGATGCTCCAAAGAAACTATAATATAATTCAATGTTTAAGTAGCATATGCTTGTTTATAATACATTATTGCTCAATCACTAATTCGCACGTATTTGCTAATCATTATATAATTAATCATTAGTTAAATTATTACTTCTTGCAGTTATTAACTGAGGAGAGGCATGGAAAACACGACCTCGTATTACAGCAATACCGTTCAAAAGCAGAGCATTACTTATGTTCTTGTCTGAACAAAAATAACATGACTAATGTGGAACGCACCCCAGGAGGCTTATTATACACCCGCCAATGGAACAACCTACAATACGTATCGACGGCTACATTTCTTCTCACAGTTTACTCTGATTATCTCCAATCATCAAATCAACAGCTAAAATGCGACCGTAGCACATTGGACCCACAAGAAATTTTCAGATTTGCCAAATCACAGGTTGATTACATATTGGGAGCAAATCCAATGGGCATGAGCTACTTGATTGGGTACGGATTGAAGTATCCTCAAAAGGTCCACCATAGAGGTGCATCCGTTGAATCATATAAAGAGTACAAGGGTTTTATTGGGTGCACACAAGGCTATGATACATGGTACAGCCGGCAAGATCCAAACCCAAATGTTCTAGTGGGGGCCATAGTTGGTGGGCCAGACAAAAATGATAAATTTAGAGATGAAAGAGGAAATTACATGCAAACAGAGGCTTGCACTTATAACACAGCGAGTCTTGTTGGGGTATTTGGTAAATTGCACAAATGGAAAGAAGATGATTTGGGTACTAATCCATTATTTAGTTGCTTTTAGTTCTATCTAATCCTGATTTTATTAAAATTCTTGTCATTAATAACAGGAAGATTTTGTTTGAATGAAGTGGTTATAGTTATTTAATTGAAGCTCACCTAACCCCCAAATCAGGCCCTACTAAAATTAATTACTTGCCATTGTAAACGAAACTCAAATTGTGCAATCTCATGCTAATTTGAAATACTACTATGAAATTATAATTATCACAAAATCATCCATGTGAATTATTATCAATCAGCTCATAATTAATCGCTTCATATACATAAATTACAAACAAAACTAAGCAAATTCTTCAATCTTTCTTCCTCCGAGAATCAGAAGAAGAAGCTTCATGTTCTTCGTACCTTTTTTTAACAGATTGATGATTCAAATCTCCAGAGTTTGCCTTTTCTGTTTGACTGGCGTCCTTGGCCTTTTCCTCCGCAACTCTTCGGAACTCATCAGCAGTTGAAGAAGCCCTCTCCTTTTCTATTGCAAGCGATTCCTTATCTTTCTCTGCTTTACTTCCCTTGTTCCTCTGTTTATGGCAGAAAACAAAAAACACGATAATTAAAACGGCCAGAATGAACCGACTCTGATTCTGATTGCAAACAGTGATCAATGAATAATAATTGCTACCTTGACACGGTTGTTCAGTACAAAAGACGTTGAAGGCCTCGGGATCTGTATTGAATATGATTGCCGGAGGTTGCGGTTGCAGAGACACCAGAGACGGCTACCCATTTTTCTGTGTTATTTTATTTTTGTTCAGATTCAGTTTGGCTTGAAATTTGGAAATCAAAACTGGATTGAATTTGGTAGATGATATGATAAGGACTGGGCTGTTTTTCGCTAGATAAAAAGGAGCCCGCGTGTCATTATGATAGCACGTGGTGCTACTCTTCTTTTGCCATCTGGGCCATACACTTGCATATATTTTATTCTTTTTAGTAAAGTTACTATTTGGTCCTCAAATTTTATAACATTAACAATTTACTCTAAATTTTTTAAATAAAATGATTTTATCTTTTTGATTTATTTTCTGTGATACTCCCATCGTTTAATTGTTTCACTTGTAATTTCCTTCGCCAAAATAAGTATCTTACATCTAGCTTTTAATAAAAATAGAAAATGATTTTATTCTACCCTTCACATATTAAAAATAGAAAATGTTAAGCTACTAAATCTTATAATTTCAAATGTATTAAATACATTTTGTTAATAATAAAAAAATTGTAAGTAAGACACTTATTTTAAAATGGAGAAAAAATAATTATCTCTTTGTATAAATTTTCTCCCGACAACCAATAACTTCTTAAACAGCAAAATAATAATAATCGTATAAAATATTATAATTTTATTTAAGTATCCCTTCTAAGTGTTTCATTTCACTTTCCAAACCTTTTAAAAATTGTTTAACATCCTTGCAATTAATTATTTAATAAGTTAATTACTCTATCCATCCATAATATAAGTCTACTTCCTATTTATAGAGTACCTCAAATGTAAATCTCTTTACAAATGTCAATGAATATTACTTAATATTTTACAACTTCGTCTAAAATTAATGAAGAAAGAGCATTACAAATGCAAACCGTAAGGGTATTACAGTCAAATATCAAATATTGTACGATTATTTAGACACATTAATTCTCCTTCTTTAAAATGTGTTTTGAGAAATATGCAAGGGAGAGCAGAAGTAGTTTAATACTGAAACTAGACTGAAAATTGAAAGAATTTTAGTTTCAGTTATCCAACTTTTCATTGTTGTCGGTCTTCGGTTATTTCGGTGTTGGTTAGTCATTTTGATATTTAATTAGGATTTTCAAAATTTTTGGTTAGTTCGGTTAATCAAAAAATCGAAACCTATACCGTTTTTATGAGTATAGGCAATAATGACATATTTTTGATATTTTTAATTTGGTATTTGGTTAACCAACTCTTTCATTTTTTAAAACTGAACATATTTTCAGTTATCGATCGGTCATTTTTTGGTAACCGACAACTTTCAGTATAGACCATCGATTAATAAAAAAATTCGATTCGATACTCAGTATTCACAATTTTTTGTTCGGTTAACTGAACAACACAAATTCAGTTCAATTCGGTATTTGGTTATCCAAATTCTCAGTCTAAAAATATGTTTATATTTATGGATGGTTGAACTACATTACTTTTACAAAATAAAAAAGATTTTGAAAATTACAAAATACAATTAATATAAAGGGTAAAATTAAAAAGAAATTTTAATTATTTGATAAAATTTATCAATGAGAGACATTACTCTCTATCATCATGCATTATGTAATCTATGGTATTCCTTCCATAGTCTCAACTATCTCCCCTCATGTACATGTGACTATTCTCTTAAGGGTGGCTTGTAAATTCTCATCCTTATGCCCCCTAGGAAAAGCTATCTGTAGATCTCACTTTCAGGCTTATATTAAAGAAAGAGTGAGGATGAGCAGGACAAATACCATACAGTATATCAATATCCATGGTTAGTATATTTTGCTAAAGATGATATCTACTCCTTTTTCAATCCCCACACACATATATATTCTTCCCTCCTCCCACACCACCACCCCCCCCTCCTCCTCCTCCTCCTCCTCCTCCTCCAACACTCTCTCACACACACACAAAAGATGTTTACCCTTTGAATTGAGTGGATGTGAGATTTATTGTGCAAATTGGCTTCTGATTTTTAGTGGTTTTGATCGAACACATTGTTTCCAACCTTTAGCTGGTGAGGTCATCCATTTTTGGTCCATTTCCATTGATACTTGAAATGTTCTAGCAACAACATTTGCAATGGACTTTTCAATACCTCAACTTCTGCAAATTGTATTGTAACAGTTATAATCTGTAAGGATGGGTCTACTACAGTAGAGGTACACTATGTTAGTAAATAGGGTGAATGGTAATGGAATCGAATGTATATCTCCAATGACTTTGGGCTATACAACACACCAAAGTTTTATACGGAGGAGCAATTTACTATTTAATGTTAATCTTCAATGTTATGAATATTTTGTGAATATCCTTGATGATGATTTTCTTCTTTCAACCCATACATGTTTGGACAAGCAAGAAGAGAAGTTAGAACCTTTAAGAAGAGAAAAGACCTTGAGTAGTAGCTATTTTGCTTAGGTTCAGGTTAAACCAAACTAAAACTAACCTAAAAACTTATAGGGATCGGTGTGGGTTGCTTAATTGGAAAAACTTTAAGAGTTGGGCTATGGAGATCAGTCTAGAATTGGTTTCTATATTCCTTATTTCCACGCCAAAAAGAAAAATGATTAGGCACAACAATTGAAGCCAGGACTTATGCAATGGTAAGCATATTTACTTAAACAACTAAATTTGTGTCATCTACTAAAATTTCCCCTAAATATTTTTCTCTTCATATTTTTTTTTAATTTTGGTATTTCATGTATTTCTAATTTTTTAATATATTTTTATATTTTTCATATATAAAAAATATCAAAAAAAAAAATATGAATAGATTTTGTGCTCTTTTGGGCCCAAAAACAAAAAGGCTCAGCAAATTAAATTTTTTCCACTATCATGGTTATTGAAGCAGGGCAAAATTATTTTTTGCCTCATGTACTATTGTGCTTTGAGATTTTTAGCCCCTGAGTATACTAGTGGGCACTTTTAGCCCTTGTATTACCAAATAAAGGTACTTCAGGCCCCTCTGGCCGGCTAGCTATTTGACCTATTTTTTTTCGGCAACAAACCTTGCAAATGAGTATACCAAATTGAAGCTCTCGATGTAAGGATTCCAAATCCGGTATCATATCTATCGTCCAACCACCGGAAGATCTCATTTTATGTGTTTAAAGTTTTGAAGAAAAAACTTTAAACATGTAAAACGAGGTCTTCCGGTGGTTAGATGACAAATATGAGATCGGATTTGAAATCCTTACATCGAGGGCTTCAATTTGGTATATTCATTTACAAGATTTATCGCTGGAAAAAATGGCCGGCCGGCCGGAAGGGCCTAAAGTATCTTTATTTAATAATACAGGGGCTAAAAGTGCCCACTAATATATTTAGAGGCTAAAAGTCCCAAAGCATCATAGTAAGGGGGCAAAAAAATGATTTTGGCCTATTAAAGCGAGAAACCTCTTGTTTTGATGGAGTATGAGAGCATCCGGAGTATGAGCATCCATAGGTGTACGTGTGCAGAATTTGCCATGTGGAAGATGCTCTATAGAACCCGAAAGCTCCCTACAACCGTACCGGCACCCTCAGAGTACTGTTTATGTTTTAAATTTTGTATTAGTTGCTTAATCATATTCCTGTTTCATTTTGCTTAAATCTGATATTATTTTCATTGAATCTGTGTGTTGTTTAGTAAATTTGGGCTATAAAATAATACTCCACTCCTACAGAGGACCAATGATAAAGGAGGACATTTAGGAAGAATATAACTAATGACGGTTGTATGACACGAAAAGCGATCATATTGGCAAATATTTGTGGAAAGCATTTCGAAAAGGTATATCCAGTTGATTGTGAATGGCTTTTATCTGTCTTTGTGGGCAAATTTATAAAATCAATTAGAATTTTTACGTTAAGTCGGTCCTATTTATTTAAAAAAAAAAAAAACATTCCTTGATCTATAATTGGATCCTAGTTAAGAATCTAGGAGAAGATAACAATGGTAAGTTGAGAACCACAAAATTAAGCAACAAACTGGTATATTTATAGATCCTACCTCTAATTATCAAATTCAGTAAACAAACAAAGTAAACATGGCATCCTTTAGTTAGCCTCATCCTGCCGACCTCTAAATTTGGGGTGCATAAATGTCTAAGTCATATAACCAATTAAATAACCACAAGAACGCCTTAATGTCATAGAGATAAAGTGATCATCCCGAACTTAAAAGGCATAGGACGGAGTTAGAAAATACACTTAGCCTTTGTTTGTTAGGTGTATATATATATATATATATATATATATATAATTCATGTTTTTGTTTAACATAAAAATAAAAATTATATTAATTTATTAAAAAAAAATTCACTGAAAAAATCATTATATATATGTGCGCGGTGTTTAAATTATCATGTAAGATTAGAATCACCAATTGTTGATGAAACACAATGAGGAATCATCCCATATGGATTTTGAACTCCGCATAGGTGTACCGGGTAATTAATCACATAAAAATTGATTTTACATTTTGCTATGAAATATAAATTTGTGTCGCATCTTATTTATTCCAGTTTGTAATTATATATAGGTAATAGCATCAATTTTGATAAAGAAAAAGGCATATCAACTAATGACATGGGATAGATTATGAATTTACCGATGAATGGATGCCATTTGATTCTAGCAAAGGTCCATCTTCTAATGTTAATCCACATGATTGAGTTATTTATATTTTTTTTTTGAATGGAATAATTATTCATTGAATTAGGATAAATCCGCCTGTAAAAAGGACCGGATATAAAGAGGAGGATCAATAGACCATTCCCCCACATTTGTCGATGAAACTGCTGCTCGAGTTAGACTATGAGCAACACGATTCGCAGACCGCTTAACATAAGCAAAACTAATAGAACCCAATTGCTGGGCAAGCCATAAACAATCATCTAACACAACTCCTACCTGGTTTCGAAAATCCCTGTTAGAAGACAAAGACTCAACAACTGTTTTTGAATCTAATTCAACAATTACATTATTCAAACGCAAATCCTTTATCCAAGACAAAGCTTCTCTACATGTGATAGCCTCCGCTTCCAATGGGTTTGCTGCTCTTTCCAATACTGCATTCTTCGCCCTGCAAAAACCACCATGGGAATCCCTTATCACAGCACCAAAACCAACTCCAACCCCATCCATATAGCTAGCATCAACATTAACTTTCAAGAACGTCGCCGGCGGAGGATGCCACTTGTCTATACTTAATTGTTGTGTTATCAGATCAGACTGATCTTCCTCAACCTTCTGCGCTAACTGCCAATCTTGCACCACCGAGATTGCCCTCTGTTTTATGACATCTACTCGCACCGATTCACCCCGCCATAACAGTTCATTTCTTGCCGTCCAGCAACTCCAAGCTCCGGCAACCACTTCCACTCTCTGTACATCAGTTAATCCCCGAAAAAATTGTATAACCCAAGATAATAGATCTGTCTGTTCATTCATTGAATGAATTGCTGCAATATTATGCCAAATAGTATGAATAGCTGTACAGAGAAATAAACTATGGACTACTGATTCCATCACCTCTCCACACATAATACAATCCCCACCAACATCTACCCTACGCCTCTGTAAATTTGATTTCACCGGTAAAGAACCTGTTAGACATCGCCACTAAAAATTACGAATGCGTGGCGGGACTTTTAATTTCCAAATAATATTCCAAGGCACCTCTGAGTGTCTCCCTACCATCTGATATTTCTTCATTTGCTGATAATAAGCACTTTTTACCGTATACATACCCTTTTCCTCGAAAGCCCAGCATACACTATCAGCAGTCCTTCGCATTGAAAGAGCAACCTTCCGAATTAAATCAGCATCCCTCCTCTGAAAAAGAGATTCAATTAATTGCACATTCCACATGGTTGTCCCAGGAATGATCAATTCTTGTATTGTCATCAATTCTCTCCCAGGAATCATAGGCGTTCTAATATAAGGGTCATTTGGATCTGGTAACCAAACTATTTGCCAAATCCTTGAAGCTCCATTACCAACTACTAATCTCAGCCCCTCCTTAACAACAGGTATTGCCGCCACCAGACTTTTCCACACAAAGCTGTCATTGTTCTTAATCACGCCCTCCACTACTTCATATTCTGGGAAATACTTAGCTTTGAAAAGCCGAGTTACTAAGGCCTCTGGTTGCACAATAAATCGCCAAATCGTCTTACCCAACAAAGCTAAATTATATTCCTTAAGCTTCCTAAAATTCAATCCTCCATTTTCATGAGATTGACACAGTTTATATTTAGAAATAAACATTGATGAATTTAATCGTATAATTGTATTATATTTTCGTCAGACATTAACAATTATTGTATAAACATATATTGTGATTGTGCATGTACGTAAAAAATATTAATAAAAAGTTTTGATAAAAAAAAAAGAAGGAAAAAACACCTTAATCAATGCTAGGGTAAAAAACAGCTCAACCCCATTTGTCAATTCTTCATGAATTATCCTACAAAAAAAAAATATATATATTTTTATAATCTTTATAAACCAAGATAGTTATTATATTTTTGAAGTTTTCAAATTATTAACGAACTTACAATAATATTCTTGAATGGGGTATACTAAAATATGTCTCCGTCGCAGCCTGCACTAAGTTTTATTATTAAAACTCATCTTTACCCCACACTCCAATGAATCGACTAAAATGGCAAATTAGATTTTAATAGGTGGATTGGATCAGAAGCTCAATCCTAATTTAAAGTGATTTATTTCAGATTTACATAGTTAAATTTATCAATTTAACAAAAAATTTGTATAAAAACCTTTTTTTACTAAATTTTCTAGAATTAATATGTGATATAATTTTTGACTATTACTGTATTTATTATCAATGTTATAATTACAATATTGACCCAAAAAGATGGACTAGTAAGCTATATCGATTGGACATCATTACTAATATCTGAAAATTTAAGATTTTCAGTCAAAATAAATCAATAATACATTTTATATCTCCGAATGACAAAAGCAAATATAAATCTATAAACATAGAAATAGTAAAAATTTAAACATAGAAATAGTAAAAATTTATATAAAGAAGATGAAATAAAAACACCCATTATAAGAAGACAAAAACTACTAAAGAATAATGTATGTTCCAACTAAAGTTAGAATTGAGAACAAACAAATTAGAAGAATAACAAAGTAATAAATTTTGGCCGATCAAGAAAAATAGGTGGTGCTCGAGCAATAAATTTTAAAAGAAGCTCCAAAAGAGAAAGGATCCAAAAGAATGATTGATTATTTTCGATGACAGACCAAAAGCATAAATACATAATGTTTTAAGGGATAATATAAAAAAATTCTCTATGTTTTTATTATATTGGAATTTTTTTTTCTGTTTTTTTTTTGACAAAAAACTCCATATATTATAATTTTATGGACAAAAATATCATTCTGTCTATTTTTCTGTTAAAATAACGGTTGAAAGATCAAAATGTAATTTTACAGACTCTTTTGAAAAAACTAAGGAAATAAGGGACTGTTTTGAAATTTTTTCATCTCCTTCCTCGAGTTGTATAGAAAACAGAGGGAGGAAGAGAGAGAAAATGGATTGCCACGCTTCGACCACCGCCACAGCTGTCCATCCCAGCCGACGTGCCCCACTGCTATGAAGCCTATCTTCCGGCGAGTTCGAGGGTGTTAACACTGTAGTGAGACGTTGACGGAGCTGGCCATACTCGCGCCTGAAAAATTAAAGGCACAATTCATTGAAATCCGAAATCTTTAGATGCATTTTTCGGTGTTCTCTGGTGTCCGATTATAGAAGTAAGGGCACTAATTGACTCCTTATGAAGACAGCTTTCAATTGGTACCGGCTTTGCCGCCGCTCTGTGGCCGAAGAAGAAGATATCGATGGGTCGAGTATCGGGCTTATTTGGATCGCAACCTTTTTCGACGTATTTTTCGAAGCCTTCCGATCATTTTCCGTCTAGTTTAAGGGTATATTTTAAATCCTCTCATTCTAAGTTTCGTTTTGATGTAAAGTTTGGATGATTTGGTCGCTGAGATTCAAAGTTGAGTTTTTCGGCGACCTAAGACTATTTTCGTTCAACTCAAGGAAAAAGATGAAAAAATTTCAAAACAGTCCCTTATTTCTTTAGTTTTTTCAAAAGGGCCTATAAAATTATATTTTGGTTCTTCAACTGTTATTTTAACAGATAAAATAGACAGAAGAGTATTTTTGTCCACAGAATTGTAATGCAAGGAGTTTTTTATCCAAAAAATAAAAGATAGGGAGGAAAATGTCAATATGACAAAAATATAGGGAGTTTTTTTTATATTATCTCATGTTTTAATGATGTAGCGGGAGTGAGAGAATTTGACCAATGGGTTTTGTGGTAAATGAACATCAATTTTTTGGTTTTTTTTTTTTTTTTGGTTAACGGAGGATCAATTTGTTACGTAAGCATTTTTTATTTATATAAATTTGAAACCAAACGAAATTACAAATTAGAATGTCGTTTTGTAGGAAAGAAAGAACAAATCTATGCCGAATGCAAATCGACTCGAAGTTCCACACAGACTGACACGTGGCAGTCCGTAAAAGTACATAAGCCTCACCATTCCTTTTCTAATTAGGGTTTTTCTGTGTTCCTTGTTAGTTACAGTCTGCTACTGACTACTGAACTTTGCATTCGTTCTCTGCAAAAAGAGATCGAAAGCAATCAATTCGAAATGGAGTCAAACGGAACTGACGCTGCTCAAATCCTCAGCGAAATTCAAACTTTGAAGGCTACAAAGATGGACATAGACACTCGAATTGCGGCTCTCGAAGCTAAGCTCCGCCACTTGAATCCCCCCAACGACACCGTCTCTTCAAACGGTTGTCCGGTTCCAGTCTCCGCCGTTGATTCTGGCTTCGGCCATGGATTATCGCCCGATATGATTTATCGTTACAGTCGTCATCTCTTGCTCCCTTCCTTTGGGGTTCAAGGTTCTCTCATATGCCTATCTATAACTTGGTTAAACCATAATGACTATCAATCATTAATATTATTCGTAATTCCTTTTGTTTGTTGAATTACAGCG
This sequence comes from Croton laevigatus, assembly GCA_949640765.1. Classification (NCBI taxonomy): domain Eukaryota; kingdom Viridiplantae; phylum Streptophyta; class Magnoliopsida; order Malpighiales; family Euphorbiaceae; genus Croton; species Croton laevigatus. The sequence goes on along the minus strand of CATIWJ010041017.1, from coordinate 31,824 downwards.
CAATCAAATCTTTTGAAGTCTTCTATCTTAGTTGTTGGGGCTGGAGGGTTGGGCTCGCCTGCTCTGTTATATCTTGCAGCTTGCGGTGTTGGTAAGACATGCTCAAATGCTTTTCTTTAGGCTTAATTTATGCTCTTAGTAATAGGATACCATGCTTTTTTCAACCCAATCTTCCTTTGATGGAATTGTAATGGCATGGTTTTCAAATATGTATTGTGTTCTCAAATTTCATTTCTTTAAATTAGCTCTCTTCATATCTGTGATCTCGAACATCCTGAATAAATGTTTATTGATGCATTTCTATCATATAGACTATCGCATTTGCTAAATAATCCATAATGTGATTGTGCACCAAAAACGTCAATGTAGTTGTCGGGTAAATCCCAAATAATTAAATGTAATACTTTGTGTTGTACTTGAAACTATTTTGCATTTTGGAATTTTACACTTTATTTTCTTCTAAAATTCTTGTGTTTACCTTGCAGGCCGGTTGGGTATTGTTGACCACGATGTCGTTGAGTTAAATAATATGCATAGGCAGGTATGAAGTTGGAAGGATAGAAATTGAAAAATCTTTATAACTGAATTTCTATGATACGCAAATTGACGTTGCATTTGTCTTTGCTCATTTTTTACCCTTTTTTTTTAATGTGTCTGTGTACAAAAAAAAAAAATAATAAGGGGGCATACTATGATGGAGAAGGCATTTTGATATATAGATTTTTCTTATGCTTTGTTTTTCATGTTGTCATTATGGCTCAGGCCATAAGTTTCGTCTAACTAACTTACATTCTTTTATTTTCTACACTAGGTCATACATACTGAGCCATTTATTGGTCAGCCAAAAGTAAAATCTGCTGCTGCTGCCTGTCGCTCGTATGTGCATTTTCAGTTCATACTTTTACTTTTTTTCTTAATCTCCATAAATATACCATGTTTGCACCTACAGTTTATTGGGAACATATGGAGTAATGATTCTCTAGTCAAAGGATAAAATATGATATGCTGTGAATGATGATCTCAATTATTCTTTTCAGTGCTGTGAATCTTGGAAGTTTCTGTCTAGTCATATGGTTTACTGAAGTCTAATTTGTACTTTTGGGTTCTAGGATTAACTCCACCATTCAGATTGTGGAGCACCAAGAAGCTTTACGCACACACAACGCGTTGGAAATTTTTAGCCAGTATCCTTCAAATAGTGAATATTTTATTTTTCTCTGTGTCCATGCTTTGGTTTGCCCTTTTCTTTTTTAACTGTCAGGACAACTTTTGTGAATTGTCATCTGTAACTGCCAACCTTCTTAGATATGACATAATAGTAGATGCAACGGATAATGCTCCAAGCCGTTATATGATCAGCGATTGTTGTGTAGTGTTGGGAAAGGTAATATTGTATTGGATTGGTACCTTAAAGTGCTTTATTTCAAACAACCTTACAAATAGCGTTTCAAATAAGTGCGGGGATGATCTTGCTCTGATGTAATTAGTAATGGTTAGGCCTTGATACAAGTAACTTGTAGCTTTCCCTGATTTTAGTTTCTGTAAGCCCTAAAATTTAATGGACTCAACAGTCATGTAAAGTTGTGCAGAGTCCAAATGATGGAGTTACTCTTATTAAGACTGATGATGATGTATGATGGTGCTCTACTTGTGTCTAGAAATAAAACAGCGCCTGTTTTATTTATCTTTCAATACTAAGCGCTTCTTGTTTATCTCTATGCAGCCACTTGTATCAGGTGCTGCATTGGGGTTGGAAGGGCAGGTATGCTTTATTGCTGTCACATCATACAAGCAATCAAATCAACTTCCGATTTCATGTCTCTAATATGTTTTGCAAAGATTTGATCTAACTCTGGAATTCATTTCCTAGCTCACAGTATACAATTACAAAGGAGGTCCTTGCTATCGATGCCTTTTTCCAACCCCACCTCCTACAACAGCATGCCAAAGATGTGCTGATAGTGGCGTTTTAGGAGTTGGTACGTTTATAGATTTTTGGCAATAACCATACAGTTTCCTATTTAGTTCTCTTTATACCAATTGTGAGCATCAACTTTTGGAGAAAATTTAACTTAGATGGCTGTCCAAGATTTTCAGAGTACATTGGTTTTATTATATGTTAAGAACAGATCTATGGAAAGTTTGAATTTACATTTTGATACTCTGCTGACTGAAAAGCTAAACAAGCTCATATTCTGATACAAGGTTACTTCTCTTCCTGATTAATTTATATAATTGCAGTTCCTGGTATCATTGGTTGCCTTCAAGCACTTGAAGCCATTAAAATTGCTAGTGACATTGGCGAACCTCTATCAGGACGGATGCTTCTATTTGATGCATTGTCAGCACGAATTCGCATTGTTTGTCCCATCTTTTGTATGTTTATTATTTTTATTTGGCTTTAGTTGTCTCTCATCCTTATCTTGGATGTTGGTCAGGTCAAGATAAGAGGCAGATCATTACAATGTGAAGTTTGCGGAGAAAATGCAGCATTCAAACAAAAGCAATTTAGAGAATTTGATTATGAGAAGTTTACTCAGTCTCCATTGTCCACGGTATTATTCCTTTCCTAACTTTTGCTCCCGATATGACTATTTTCACTGGACTGTAATCAATTTATCTTATTTCAAAATTAAAACAAATTGTGAATGTTACTTGTCTTGATATATGTGTTTTTGTAATGGAACTCTGTAACTCCGAGGACGACAGTTAAGATGTTGACAATTTGAGATGGACATGTATACAGTCTGATTTCCCAGTTTCTCTGGCAAACAGGCACCACTGCAGTTGAACCTGATTTCAGGCGACTCAAGAATAAGCAGTAAAGAACTCAATGAGAAAGTTGTTAAAGGGGAAGCACACGTGCTCGTGGATGTACGTCCTGCCAATCATTTTAAGATTGTTGCCCTTCCAAATGCTTTGAATATTCCGCTCGCAAGTTTGGAGAGTAGATTGCCTGAAATCTCATCTGCATTAAAGGAAGAGGCAGACCGCAAAGCCCTTGAATCAGAATCAGGTGTGAGCTTATATGTAGTGTGTAGAAGAGGGAATGATTCGCAGAGAGCTGTTCAATTGTTACATAGCAAGGGTTTTATTTCGGCCAAAGATATCATTGGAGGTTTAGAGGCATGGTCTCATAATGTAGATCCAAAATTCCCTACATACTAGAAGGAAAGTGACTGTTGTATTCTACTATAGTATCAGCTTTCAAATGTCTTACCATTTGTGCAAATAATTTTACTTTTTATACTATTGAAAGAGGATTTTTCTTTGAAACATCATTTTCTCCGTATCATATCATATGTATCCAATATTAGAAAGGTCATTAAGAGGAAATAAAATGAGAAGGAAACTATATCATTGTTCATTGAAGACCAAATCTCTCTGTAAAAACTATTCACTCTCCCATCCCATTCTTAATATAAAAGCATTGTCTCCCATTGTTAAACACTAAAAAAACTGCACTAAGCAGGCAAAGAGTAAATATCAGAATTTCAAACTTAAGATGGTGCAGCCTGGCCTTTCACCATCCAACGAGTAAAAGTTTCAAAAGAGCCATTCTGATGTAGAGACCATTCTTCGCTTGTCTAAAATAAGCAGCCCTTGGATCGGCATCAACATCAACAGTTATCTACATGGTATATTGAAAAATAAGTCAGGAGGCCAAATGATTGTTTTAAGTGAAAAGATCAATGCTTAAAATGTTTTACCTCATCCAGCCTTGGGAGAGGATGCATGATGACAGCATGCTTCTGCATCACATTTAACACATTAGGATCCACAATGTACTTCCCTCGAGCTTCTTCGTAGAGGTCAATTCTCTCTCCAAACCTTTCTCGCTGAATGCGAGTTTGATACACAACATCACACTTTGAAGCTACTTCCATTAAATCGGCACTTTCCTCCCATGCAACTCCCTTTGATGTCAAGTACTCTTTTATATCATCCTGACAAAGAATCATGAAACGTTAAGAATTAGAAACTCTATTTAAAGAAATTCATCTAAATTTTCTGCCCAAGTTCAAATTTCTAATTAGAGTTCTTTTTTCAGTTAATGGCAATTTCAGCGGCTGTCAGTTCGTTTTTGCGTTTTCAAGAAGAAATTTGTTTTGTTACCTTCATTTTTACTACTTCAGGAGAGACAAAATAGATCTTGACATCGTGGTATTTGGCAAGAAGGTATGCAAGTGAGCGGACTGTTCTTCCGTTGGCAAGATCACCCACAAGTGCAACTTTAATACCATCCAATTTACCTATCTCTCGGTCAATTGTATATACATCTAAAAGAGCCTGCATTATGTATAGAAAGTAAGCTTCAGACCTAAAAATTTACAATATGCAATATCATCACATACAAACAACTCATAATATCCGTACACTTGATGCCACCACATTTTACGCTGATGAGTACATGTTAGATAAGCAGTTTGCGATATAACGGTCCAAACAGAAACTGCCATGTTAACTTCGACGGTAGCGACAAACATCTTTTTTCCTTTTGGCAGGGTTGGTCTTAAATGCTAATAATTAGTTGATGACGTCTTTCAGGCGAAAACAACAAAGATACAAGTTAAGAATTCTAGAGAAGGAGCGAATAAACATAAAGAAGCTCATCAAGATGGTGCTTCACTCAAAACAGTAACGAGAAGGAATAAGAATGAGAAGGCATATCACTAATAACTAAATCTCAGTAACGTATCTGTTGCAAGACTCTGCCTTTTTATATTATGATTCTATGCTATTTCAGAAAACTACTCATTTACCATGTGAAAAAAAATACTAGCATGATCATTCTCAACAAACCAAGTCCAATATATCTGTGCAAAAGTTCAGAGAAATTTCAATAGACCTGAGTTGGATGCTGTCCAGGGCCATCCCCTGCATTAATAACAGGAATGTCAGCCGTAGCTGCAGCTCTTCTCGCAGCGCCACTCTCAAAATGACGCATAACGATAATATCTGAATACCCTTCAACAGTTCTAATGGAATCTACAAATCAAACTCCAAACATAAGTAACAAGCAAAAACTGTTGAAAGAAAAACAACATAGAAACAATCACCTTCAAGTGTCTCTCCCTTGGCAGCAGATGAAAACTCCCTTGCATTTTCAGTCGTCAAAACCTCACCACCCAACCTTTTCATGGCAGACTCGAAAGAGAGCCTAGTTCGAGTAGACGGCTCATAGAAAAGGGTGGCCATTAGATAACCTTTAAGGGTTTGACTACCAAGAGAAGTCTTCTCAATCTTTTCCATTTCTCTTGCAACTTCAAAAATAGCATTAAGAATATCTCTATCAAACTGCTGTGCCTCAATCACATCATCAAGTTGAAACTTCTTCCCAACTGAAAATGAATGGCTATTGTCGATTTCCAAAGCCCTACACTGAATTCCACCCCTTGATGAATGCCTTAATCCAGCAGATACAGAGATTGGCTTTGAACACAACATTTGAGGACCAAATAGTCTAGAGTAATTGGACATCAATCCAGTATAACACTTTGAGGGCACGGAAACAATTGATCTCTCTTTCGAAAAACAGGAGGAAAACCAAGTAGAAGTAGCCATTATCAATAGGTTCAACCAAAACCTGCAACAATCGAAAAATCACAAGATAAAGAACCCATGGTTATGCAAATTCAAAATCTAAACAACTTTGACACATACCAATCTAAAAGGGATTCGAAAAGAAAAGCAAACAATGAAGGAAAATCGATTATAAAATAAATGAAGATAGCTCATTCCGAATTCAAAACAAATTCACTTACTTTCAGTTTCAGACTAACAAAGAGAAAAGTAAACAGAAAGTAGAACAACAAAGAGAAACAGAAATATACATACAGAGAGGAAAATAAAGACAGAAACGGAACCTGACAGTAGCGAGAGGAAGACGACAGGTGAATTTAGGTTTGGATTGAATGGGGAGGATAGGGATTTGACGAGGAAAGAGAGTGAGTGAGAAAAAGCGGGATCTTTGGGAAGAACAATACGAACATTTGGCGCAAATAAATACAGAGTTCGCTGAGTTACAGTTTTATCTTTAATTACAAATGGAGACAACAACTTTTCTTATATTATATTTATGTCCCTCCAAATTATAGGAATATCGAATTGTGCTATGGTTTATTCTTTCCATTCCGAGTGAAAGTCACATGAAGATGATAATCTACCCTAAAAGAATAAATATGATATGGCTTTCTGACAGCCCCCAACAACCTCTTTCGACAAATTCACCATGGAATCGAAACGTATGAGAAGTTTACATCATACAGTATTTATTAGTATTTTAACAACTGACTCACTATCATATTTACATAAATCACATATTGCTGCGATCTTATTTTATTTTTTCGCTTGATTGAATCAATTATATAACTAGAAAGCTCGCATAAAAACTCGGTTTGTAAACCATTCATGAACCAGAATCATTGTTCACGATTCATGTTTCAAATCATCGGCTGATAATCCTATTCAGTTTTATGAACAGTTTATACCATGTTTCATAAATTGTGGCTATGTCTTTGTCTATCAGTTTTCTTATATAGCACAAAGTTTCAAAAAACTTCATAGAACCAGTTATAATTAAAGCCGATATTACAAATGTATGACTGACTTAATTGGCTGATTTTTTAACAAAAACTAATGTTAATGAGCTTAAAAATGGTAGATTTGTATTAGAAAGATATTGACGTTAATTAAAATATATAAAAATAATAATTATTTAATCATTTAGTGGTTGTTTTACAATAAATAACTGACTAAATTTTATGACATTTTAAAAAATTATATTTTTAAAAATAATTTACTAAATAGCCATCTTTTAATTATATATATTAAAAACAATTTATAAATATATCATAAAAAAGTTATAAATAATTTATAAAAAAAGAGTATGACTCTTATAAAAGTGAAAAATTAAAATATGACATTTTTAAGAACTAAAAATATAATTAATTTTTCAAATATAAAAATTGGGTTTTATATAATATTATCCCAATAAGTTGTGGGTAAGGACATTGCAAGTTCACAATACAAAAACACACCAAGTGTTGAAGCTCTGGTGCATCAAGTTTCTTATGTCAATAACAATATATATATCTTGACGTTGCATCTTTTGTTTTCCATTAACTACATTCGCCACAATACAAGCCATTCATTCCTTCTCTTTAATCAACTCCAGTGCATTTTGTACATCAAAGGCTTCTAGAATCAACGGGTCCAGCAAGTGGGGATATTGTTTAATTCTCCATTCTTGATCTTGCCTTGATCGTCCCTGACAACAAGACCAATGGCTCCACGATTTTGTGTAGCATCTACTACAATATCAACATTGATCTTTAGGAAACCCGTAGGTAGTGGGATCCAAGTTCTAGTAGATAGGGAATCCAAGGTCTGAATATTATCCTTCGGATCAACTTTCAGTTGTTCTTGACTTTGCTCAACTTGTATGAACTCCTGCCAATATCTAATGGCATTTTGTACAGTTTTGCAATAATTTTGACTTTTTCCTTCAAAGATAATTGCATTTCTATGTTTCCAGACAGCCTATAAGATGGAAACCATCAATGATACATTTTGTAACTCCTTACCCGTTGGATTAATAGACTTCATCACTTCGCTGCATATATCGGCTGTTAAATTGCCTAAAAATATGTCCATTAAGAGCCCAAGTGAAGAAGAAAATCATACTGCCTTTATAAAGGCACATCGAAAGAAAAGATGGAGCTCATCCTCTGTTTCATCACAAAATACACAAGAGTTGGAACAATTTGGAAGCCTTTTTATTAAATTTGCCCCTACAGGTAGACCTTTCTAGATTAAACGCCACAAAAATACTTGCCATTTCCTTAGAGATCTAATCTTCCATATCTGCTTCCAAGGAAAAACCATTGCTGACTGGCTGTTATCACAATCATGCAACATATTAGTTGCTATTATGTATCCCATTTTAACCGAATACAATACATCTTTGGAATGAATCTAGATCAACTCATCCGGACTCTTCATGTTTGCTAAAGGCAAGCTTTGACTAGCTGGAGCATCATTCTCCGTAAAGTTCAAAAAAAATAATGTCTCTATTCCATTGCTTCCTCTCCCAATCAATTAGTTGATGGACCTAGAAAGAAATAATACCACGGTTCTGCAAAACCAAAATTATTGTTGGGAATCCAAGGAGCAGAGAATCATTTTACGTACCTGTCATTTCTGAATTTCCACCTTATATTCCCATTAAGTAGCTGCTTCCCCCAGCAAATGTTCTTCCAACCCTAGGAAGCATTGTTCACTATTCTGACTTTTCTGACTGAAAGGAAGTCAGAATTTGGAAAATATTTTCCTTTAAGCAGTCGGAGCTCGGATCTTGTTTTGCAAAAAGAGCTATGTTCATTGCATCCCAATCTCTATAGCCTAGGCACCCTTCATCTTTACTTAAGCATATTCTGTTCCAAGCAATCTAGCAAATTTTCTTTTCCTTCTCTTTTTGTCCTCGCTAAAATTGCCTAATAATCATAGAATTTATTTCCTCCGTCAAAGTCTTCGGCACCCTAAAACAAGAAAAAGCAAATATAGGAATAGCAGCAATGATAGATTTAATGAGAATCTCTCTACTCGCATATGAAAGAATTCTCATATTTATTTAAAAGTGAAGAGAAAGGTATATTTTTTGGATAAATATTCTTATATCATTAAGATTATCACTATTTATGTTTTAAAAAAAAGGATTATCACTATTTGATCAAATACTTTTAGAGGACAACTGAAAATGGAGAATTGTCCTATTAGCCAACTTTTCTAGCAATTGGGCTTTTCAACTATAATATTTTTTTTTCAAAAAAAAAAAAACTTAACAAATGTTATTTTTTTGACTTTATTTCAATAAAATGTTAACAAATTTGAAAATTAACTAAATGTCATTTTCTATTTTGTATTACATATTTATAATAAATAAAAAGTGGCATTTATTTAATTATTTTTTTAAAAAAAATAACATTTACCTAATATATCAAAAATTACTTAATATTTCAAAATATATATTTATTAAAAATGAGTTTGAAAAGCAGCTATTTATTTCATTTTTTTTTTTAAATAAGAAAGGCATTACTTGAGCAAGTTAGCACTTGAGGGCTTCGAAGCCCAAAATTTTTATTGCCAAGAAGATGTAAACCCAAAATTGAGTAGAATTGAAAGAGCAACAGTTTATTAACACTATTCACATCATGGGTTTCAGGAGTCTCTTATAAAAACATGGAACTTCAAAGAAACACCACAACCTATCATTTTATAATGCCCTTAGACTTAAAAAAAAAACAAGATACACATTCAGAAATAAGAGAATTAGTTCAACAAGAAAACTACTACAAACATGCATGCCATGGATGCTAAGCTGCAGCCAAGATCAACCACTTAGGCTCATTCTAGACTACTGCCCTCCGGTGGGTGGTGTGGCCATGGACTTGGCGGTTTAGGAGGTAATGGAAATACTGGTGGGTGGGGATGAGGGTGAGGGTGAGGGTGAGGGTGAGGGTGTGGTTGAGGTTGAGGTTGGGGGTGGGGGTGAGGTTGGGGGTGGGGGTGAGGGTGAGGGTGAGGGTGAGGATGAGGGTGGGGGTGAGGGTGCGGATGGGGATGAGGCCACGGCCGGGGATGGGGCCACGGAGGCAACGGGGGTTCAGAATATCCACACATCCCATAAATGCATCGAACCCCCCATGGGCATTTATTTCCACATCTTCCGCAATTAAAGGGGTTAATTTTAGTATCCACACAAAAACCTTTACAACATAACCATGTAAAGGGGCACCTAATACCACATAAACCACAATGGTTGATATCAGACGAGACATCCACACATTGGTTCTTGCAACACTGCATTCTTGCCTCAGGCGGATGTTCTCCCTTTATGCACATCCATGGCATCTTAATGCACCCGGAGGGTCGCAGGTGTGGATGAGGATGCAAATGGTTATTCCCTGCTCTCCTGATCCATGTAGACTCTGATCGGTGTGGAAGTAGGTGCGGGTGGTTTTTTGCAACTCTCCTAAGCCACGGCGAAGTTGTATTGATATTTTGTTCCGCTCTTGAAGAAAATGAGAGAATCAACATAAGGAAGATACCAGTTATAGCATTGACTGGCTGCATTATTTAGCTGCACAAGAAAATAACAGAAGACAAAAAACAGAGTATATATAAAAAATAATTCTTTTTGTTGAACTTCAATAAAATTGGTGCTTTCCCAAGAAGCTTGAAGATGTTGGAACATTCATGTTTTAGTTACATAGAAGACAAATAAGAGCTCATGTTATAAGGTGTGGGCAAACACCAACTACGTGATTAGGGAGAGGGTTTGCTTACTTTTGCCTTGTGAATACAACTAAGGTTTTTGCTTTTTTACAAATCCAGGTATCTAATAGGTGCAGCTGGTGTGACCAAACTGATTTCCCATATGAAAACATAGTATATAGTATGATATTTCAAGAAAAGAGCAGATAGGATAGGGCACTTTATTTTGTTCAAAACAAAATAAAAAGAAAGGTAGAAGGTATCACATGGTGTTAATGAGGTCCCTTCACATTCCATGCAAATTCTGTGCCCATAAATTTATCACAGTATATATATAATATAGCAGGTAGAAGGCAACTTCATATGTATCAAAATCCGTGTCTTCTCAAGTCAATCAAATCATTTCATTTTCACATTAAAGATCAGCATTCAGTTTTGCAATCACTCAAATTGATCCAATTCAATAGATAATTTTGATTGGTAACTAATATTTATTAAAGTAATAAAAAATTGAGTTGTCTTAAATTGAAGTCAATATAGACAAAAATGGTTTACTGCACTTCATAGCAAATAGTTTTCTTTGAAACATTTTCTAAATCTAAAATACATAATAGAACATGAGCAGCAATTACTATTACCAAGGTCTGCCTTCATGATTTTTCTCTTAAAGCAAGTCACTTTTCATTGTCTTCAGCCTCCTCTTGCCCGTATCGGCGCTTAAACTTGGCAATCTGCCCCAAACTTTCAGCCATTTGTCGGCGTGCCCTGAAATGGTAGACTTTGCCAACATGATGAATTTTGGTCATCGTAATATGCATCAATCTCCCACTCTGGGTCACGTACGATATCCACTGCAACTGAGGGTGAATTCCCTTCTTCATTTCGCACAGGACTGGAAAGCCAAACGTTTGAATAAATTAATTTTTGAGAAATCATGGTCATCAATGACATTCTTATTATCACATCACAATGATCAGATAAAATTGGGGAAAGTGAATTTAACAGCTATCAAGGTCATTAAAGTTTTTAAAGCTTGATGAGATGAATTATAAGATTTTATAAACTACTAAGATGGCAATTAAAAGAAACATAGGAGTACATAACAGGCGCCTTTTGCCAAGGATAGGGAATTTACAACCAAGTAAAAACTAAAATGCAAACATAAATAAATCATAATGTCATACAGAAAACAATTCTATCAGAGAACATTGTGAAACAGTAAAAAATCACAATTACAAATCCATGAAAAAGATTTGAGTATAAAGAACGCAATAATAATGTTTCAGGAAAAATATAGATGTAAACAAGAAGTCATTCAAAAGCAGCTCTAATAACTAATAACATTAAAAATTGAATTATGCAATCTACAGAAGTAGCCAACAAGAAGATACACTATTACATATAAATCTATATTTTCCACGGAAAAAGAAACTACATAGAGCAAAGAGAGGCAAATGTAAAACCGCATCGCGAATGTTATAAGAAAATAGAACTATATAGACTTACCTTTAACAAAAGAGAGCGCTTTCTGTTCTGCCAAACAACAAAGACACAGCACCTGATCAAACCCTAGCAGCTTCCTGGAGCGACTGTCTGTGTTAGAGGAAAAGGAAAGGGTGGGGAAGGAGAGAACTGTGGGCCGAGAATTTCAGATAATTCACAACCGAATGGGCCTAAGTTCAAAACCCTGGTCAACCCCCAATCCACACATTTGGCAATATGCTTTCAGAAACATTTTTTACTAAAAATGTCATAACTTTTTGCAATGTTAAGAAAATTTCATATATTTTATTTAAATTAGTAAGTAAATATATATTTTTTAAAATGAGTAAATATCGTTTTTTAGCTGCGGGTAGATATGTTTATTAACTTGTACCTTAAAATAAAAAAGAGTACATATATTAATATCGCGAGCATTATATACATGTGTATTTAACTATATTATATTGGAGAAAACAAAAATTAACCAAACCAAATATAATATTTAGGGGATGTTTATCTAAGCTGTTACTTTTTAGCTTATTGCTTATAATCAGCTTGTTGAGTATAAGCTATTTATAAATAAATTGTGAATCGTTTGCCAAAATTAGATGATAAATGGTTAATAAATAACTAATAAACAACTAATAATAAATAGACATGTTTATCTAATTTGTCTCATAAATAACTATAAATCATAATAAGCATTATTTGTGATTAAATAATAAAAAAACACATCTTAATAGAGTTAAATATGAATAATACGTTGGAGTTTTAAAAATAAGTAAGAGTATAATAGTCTTTTACTTGGTTAAATTATTTTTCCTTGTAAGCATTAGTTGTTTATATTAAGCTCATTATAATGGGAAAAAAAATAAAAAATAAGTTTAAATAAACAGATCAGTAGACTGCTTATAATTTAAAGTTTGCTTATAAGGAGATTTGATAATTTTTACAGCTTAGGAAAACACTCCTTCAGCTAATATTTGATACATGTTTACATTTTGTTAAATAAATTATAAAAATGGACATGTTAAGTTGCCAAAATAAAATTTCACACAATTTAATTAGAGGATAATTAGTACTTTCAAAAGTTAGTAGGGGGTGTATTAAAAAAATAATATGAGGACCAAGACATTCATTTGTTGTGTGGTCAACCCAAATAATCGGTGGTGCAATATAGAAAAGTAGGACTTTTATTTTTATTTTTTCTGAGATAATATAGAAAAGTAGGAATTGGATTCCCTAAAAGATATTTGATACATAATAGTAGTAGTAGTTATTTTGCTTGACTCTGTATATTCGGCTATGATGGAATCGAACAGTTAGTCAATTTTTATTATTATTTCTTCTGGCAACGTGGAAAAACTTTTTGAATGAGCTGAGGGCTCAGGCTGCTTCTTAATTATTTACTCCCTCCTTCCTACATTATTCAATATTGTTCGTCTTTTGCACACAGTTGAAAGAAATGTCATTATCATCTTGTCATATTATATAAAAGTAGTCTTTTTTTTTTAAAAAAAATTATTCTTACTTTAATTTAGAAAAATGTAAAAACAAATTATAATAAAGAGCAAATCAAACTCCTTTAAGCCAAGTGGACAATCATTTTGGGCTATAAAAAAATGGGAAATGGGTATGGTACTTGAGAGAGTACATTTTTGCCCTTTATAATTGGGAACACATCAAATAATCTCTTGTTACTATTTATATATAATAAACCACAAATGATGCATTATCATTCAACTTAGGCGGCCAAAACCACTAAACATGGTAAATTGTACCTACCCAGTGCCAATATTAACTCTCCCACATTCCCATGTTTAACTATGATAAGCTTATAATATTAGGTACTTACCATCTTCACATGATCACTTATTCCATGCAAGTGATAATAATACCTCAAATTAAGACATAAATTTGTCCTTTCTTTCTACAGAGAAAAATGTAATAATAAATTGAATCGTGAATTAGACTGACATTGTTTGTCATCCCCATCTCATTTTCTACAAAAATAGTAGAATGCCCATTTTCTACAAAAAATAGTAAAATGAGATGATTTTATTACAATATTCATTAGTGATATCTTTTATATAAAAAAATAAAACAGAACAATGAAATATTAAGACACTAGACTTTTTATTTAAGATATGGCATGTCCAAGCTCTTTTTTTTAAAAAAAAAAAATTTAAATGGCATAATTAAAGCTAATGTCCGTCGATTAACAGAGTTTATTCAATGTTTCATTAATTAAATATAAATCTGCCAAGCATAGCCTAAATGCATAGTACTACCTCCAATTTTTTCATTTTTTTACACCCTAAAAACACAAATACCAATACAACCCTACTTTTCACTAATACCAATACAAAATAATAATAAACAATTATCAACCCTTTACAACACTTACTTTTTCACCGATACCAATACAGAAATAATAATAAACAATTAAACCTACTTACCCAAAAAGAAAACATAAACAATTGAAAAAATTTGCCAAAAACGGAAACGTAAATAATTGAAAAAACTGGAGATAGTATTACTTAAAATTTTCATACACAAGTAAAAATACTAGAGTCAAATTAATAGGATCATCCTACAAACAAATTGCGTAAAATGAGCCAATTGCATATCATCATGGTGCCGTTTAACATTTTGGTTTTGATTTAAATGCTACCCTAAACAAATATTATGGCATTACTTACACAAGCTGTTTTATAACAGCAAATATTTCATAGCACAATCCAAAGTAGCAAGCACAAATATATAGTTAATAATAATACACAAGCATGAAGGGCGCTACAACAAGGCAAACTAAGTTTTGACAATGCAAACCAAGTTTTGCTTATTTAGGCTACTGCCACTAATATTATATTACTTCACATAATTGCTCTGCTCTGCTCATCTTTACTGCAGAACAAGGCATTCTTGATTTCCAGTCACCAGTGCGGCGCGTGAACTTTTGTTAACTACATCCACTTCTTCCATAGGTTTGGTATCTGTATCCTCGAGCACTTCCTCAGCATCATTTTCACAGGGATTCTCACCACAGGAAATGGCTTCGAAGATGAGAGCAGTTACTTCCTGGAATCTTGCTTCCGAGAGAGAAACCTCAGCAAGCAGTCTCCAAGCATTCTCCTCGGATGCCTCCTCAAAGTCTTTCTTCCTCTTTAAAACCATATGGCCACTAATTTCCCAAACAGCTGGGTTTACTTGGGTATCAAGAAGTTCAGGATTCACCTCTCCAAGAGCTTGTTTCTCAGCATAACACTGTCAATCCGTTTGAAATTATTTAGAACATCAGTAAACTATTCAATCATTAATATATTAAGGAGTAAAAATGCGAATTCTATCATGTTCCCAAGTTCATTACCTGTGGCAAGAGAAAGTTTCGCTTTCCACAATCAGAGATGAGAACATTATAAGGTATATTGTTATCTTGAAGGCTTATGCAAGCATCAGAAAGGATGGCGGATAAATCTTGCAGAGTATTTCCACCCTCAAATACAAGGCCTCTGACCGGGTAATTTACAAGTTCGAAGATTTGCACTCCATTATCCAGACAGGCTATCTTCTTCGTGGGTGCCTTCTCAATAGGAAATTGCTCAGCCAAGTAGTACGCCTGTTACATGAAAACAACCAAATTACTTTCCCCTAAATTCTTCCTTGCTATGCATGTTTCACCGACTACTTTGTAAGGAAATAATCTGTAAAATCTAAGTTCAAGATCATTTAAGTGAACTAAATGTTTATTTGGATAGATACCTGGAAGTGAAGGTGGTTGATGGTAGCAAACGCCCCCAGGCTGTTGTAACCCAATCGGAAGTATGGATTTGTGGCTTCAGCTGCCATGTGAATGGCAAGCAACAAGCTTTCAGGGTCTATCCTCTGTGGCAAGCACTCCAGAATACGAGGGATCAACAGAACATGCCCATACTCAATAGGGCTAACCTGTAATGTTGACAAACCAAAGCCATAAGCCAATTAGAAACCCAATAGAGTCATCAGTTACATATAAAGATGAAAAGCTATTAGTGCAAGAACAGTTGACCTACATTAATGGCAACCACACTAAGAGAATTCTCAACATCAAGAGGAGCACTTGGATAGAACTGAACTTCACCATCCTGGCTTGCTTCAAACTGGAAAAGCACCTCTTCCTGGCCAACTTTAGTGAAGTTGAACTTGTTACCATCAAACGGCTGTAGGACCTTGTCAACTCGGAATTCAGTTGGCCTCTTCTTCAAGTGACGGCCTTCATTCAGCTGTGCAATGAAACCATACTGGCCTGGAATAACCTAAACCAACATAACCCAAAGGATTTTGCATAAATTTCATATTCCCAAATCTCAAAACAGAAAGCTATATATTGAACATCCATAAGAGTTAAAATCGCCAGCCAAACCAGCAAACTAATACCATCAATAGGAATACAGACCTTGGTTTCACAGGCAGTGACATCATATCGAAATAGCCCTCTCTGAAAACGATCCTCCCACTAAAAAACCAAGACATGCAAAATTATTCTCTAGGTTCATTACTCAAACTACTACAGAAAAGTAAACATAAATTCTATTTGTTTGAAAAAATTATACCTCCCCAAGAACAAGCGAGTCAAGGAATGCAACGGGAGGCTCAAGTTCATGTTCATGTTCAAGAACAGTCTTGTTCGTGTTCTTGAAAGCATACAAAGGCAGCTTTGCCCCTAATTATAAAACAAAAAAGCCTCAATATATAAATCCAAAGAAGTATTCATCATAATTTTCTAAAGAAGCAAAAGAAGCATTTCAACAAATACCTTGAATGCAACACTGCTGGAGGCAATTCCGGCCACAACCTCCGGTCCGGCGAGCACCATCTTCCTCATCTTTCTGGAAATTAGAAACAACAGTAGGAACCCTTTTGATCCTTAACATGAAACTGTCGCTCATCTTGACTTAAAAATTCCCAAAAACAATAGAAACCAATATGTTCTTCCTATGAGGAGATCTACTTCTAAAATTACCCTTACTTCACAACTTGATAAAAAAAAATCTATACAATCCTAAACCTAACAGGCAACGGAAAGAACAGAACCACCACCAGCAAGGAAAAGCAGATCGGAAGGACTACCGCCTTCAGAAGGCAAAGCACCACGTCCACCGTGCGGCGAAGGGTTGCTCTCAATCACACAACCCTTACGTCGTACAGAACGGACATGAATTACGGACCGAGTTACTCCGAGTATAGCCGTGATGTCTACAACTTGTCTTCCCCTGGGTTTTACCCCAAAAGAACACAACTTTATATAAAAACAAAACAAAAATCGAAGCCCCAAATTCAAATTCGTAAAATTTCTCAGAACTAAATGAGGTGGGTATTCGATCAGAGGAGGCAAAGAGGAGTTTAGAGATCTGGGGTATGTATGGGTCTAACAGTTAATGAGAGATAAGTGCAGAGGAGAGGATGTTATATAGATAAGAGAGAAGTGCTGGGTGTGGCTATGAAATTTGATAATGATGTTTAGAAGAGGAACATATGGGTTCACAAGTCGAGCTTGGCCAATGGCCGGAGAGGGACCACGTCGCTGAGCATTGTATAACAACCTAGGACCGCACCTTCCTTCTTCCCCCTTTTTGGTTCAAAATTGCCTCCACTCCACACTGCAAATTGCGTTTTTTTATTTTTTCCTTCCCTTGAAAAACGTTTTTTTTTTCAAAAAAAAAAATTGTTTTTTAATAAGTAATAAAAAATTATAATAATGGTAAATTTTTTCAGTTTTCCACACGCGCTTGTTAGGAGCGTTCCATTTTATATTTATTTTCATTTCTTTTTCCAAGATTGAATGAGTATTATTTTTCTATAATTTAATTTCAAGTCGTCCTCTTGCAGAGCAAGTTAAGCAACATGCAATCTACTAGATGGCCTAAACAGTAATTATCGTGTTTTGGTAAGGAGCAGATAACATTTTTTATTTTTTAAGCATAAACTTTCTTTTCTATTGTTTTTGTCACTAATTGCAATTTTGATTTGGATTAAGAATCTGAAATTCCTTTATATAAATTAATAGCAAGTTGTTATTAATTACGTTTTATTTAGAAATAGAAATAATTACCTTTGCTGCCTCGTTGCTTCCTTGACCAGATTTATCTCAGTTTTTGTTAATGACACCAAGATTTTGATGTAAAATACGTAGGAATTACAACTAATTATCTTACTATGAATCATTTTTCCTTGAAGATGAGGAGTTATTGCAAGTCTAAGAGGATAGTTTAATGATAAGATATTTTTTTATTAGGACTGATATTCTGAATTGGGGCTTATAATTATTAATTTCTCTCAAGATTAAAATAAGGTATCTATGTTTAAAAAAAAAAGTTATTGCAAAATAAAGTTTAAAACTGTATTACTATTTCACCTTTCTAAACCTATAATTTTTTACCGCTTGGCTTGATTGATACTTATAATTAAAATGCCAACTCAACTAATATGGCTAAAGGTCAATTGAATCATTTATCACTTTCTAGGAAATAGGATTAATTACATTGTTGGTGTATCAAATTTCAATTAAATTCTAAAATAGGGTTGAAGTTCACTGTGGTGTTTCAACTTTTTCCGAAATTTTTTTTTTCAAATAACTTCAACGCGTCAGATTTTTAATTTGAGTTGAGCTCCACAAGCTTTTTATGTACAAACTTGCATAACACATTAATCTCTTGTTCCCATAGTGCCCTTCCTGTCACGGCCTAGCGATTCCACAGCTATAGGGACCGTGCGACTCTTGCTCGGAACTACTTCAACAAGCTAGCCTAAATCATAATCTCATGCACCTAAAAACAGAACCACGGTTAAGGTGTTTATAGAAACATATATTCAGGCAACTATAAGAATATAAATAAGAAAACATCCACACATAGCACAATAAGTAACACATCGAGGCAATCAATATGCATTTCATTAATAATAGACTTAAAGCACACAAGAGCGGACTTGGCTCAAGTCCAGTGTTGGCTTAAGCCCACCCTCATTTAAAAAAAAATAATAATTTATGTATAATAAGTAAAAAAGGCAATAGAGAAATAGAAATTATAGGTCTAAAAATGTGTAGACAAAGAGAAAGAAGGAAATGCTATATGTCATATCTTGAATTAATTTGTGTAAGAAATACATATTAGATTAGTATGACTTTAATTTGCTTTACTGAAATATCAAATATATATGTGATACCATCAACAAAATGCATCATTAAGAAAGAAAAAGAAAAGAATATTATAGTCAGAAGTTATTTTAACTAAACCAAATCTCGAATTTAAGTCCTGTAAATGAAGTTGCGTCAAAATTCGGTGAGAAGAATTTTGCATCAATTAGATATTCCACCCGACTTGAATCTGGATTAGTTGGCACTCGTAATTTGGTATAATGCTTAATAAAGAAAAAGAGAAATAAAAAAGAAAAAAAATGGAAAATAAAAGTTTGGATCCTGCTAAATAGAATATCAAAACAAATAAGAGTAAGATAGGAATAATATAAGCAAAATAAAGAGATTGACATTTGGTAGTTGCAATGCCTACAAAAATGCAATGTATAATCGATTATAGTACAATTTCACAATATGAAAAATCGTTGAATTACATTATAATTGTGAACACCCAAAATTTATCAATGTATATTTTTTAGTTATCATATTAATTTAATTTCGCTAACCTATGTATATTTTTTGGGTTCACCACTGTCATGATATACCTCCCCAACAATATATATTAGAATACAATTGGAGATGTGTGAGCAGATAACATGACTCGAACAAAAATAAGCTCCCTTAAGTATTGCATTGAATAAGTAAAATTACATAACTACCTCCGCTACATACATATATATATATATATATATTTTTTTTTTTTCCTCCTAATCCTCCGCCACATTCCCTTACGCTTCTTCTTCTACTCCTAAAAGAATATTTTTTCTACTATATCTGACATTTTTAGCGAGCAAGAATTAAGACAAGTTACAGCATGAGTTTATCCAACATAATTGTCCATAAATAATCAAAGTAAACATATGAAATGTACAATTTTTTTTTATTATTTTTTTTCCCACAGGATGTACAAATTAGCTGGAGAACCAAACAAGTAGTATGGTGATCTTAAGGTTTCAGTCAATCTACCTCATATTTTACCACCTTGTCAACGTGGATTAAATAGTTGAGACAACATAATTAAAAAAAAAAGGGTCCAAACGATCAGTTTGCGAATTAATCAACAATAATGCAATTAACCCCATGAAATATGAGTTAAAATTTTGTTCTTTTTTTTTACTGTCTTATAATATAAATTTACCCAATCTTTAGGATTTACAACAAAATTACCCAGTAACTTACAATGCAAAATTATCTTACTACTGTGGCATGACTTTCACTTCAGATTTTGGACTAAATTAAATAAAATTAAAACTTTGAGAGCTTCATGATGAGCATAACTATAGTTTAAGAGAATTACTTATCTACAGCTGGTGTAATATACCAAACCAATAAAAAAACAAGAAAAATAGATACAAAAGAGTATTTAAGATAATACATATCAAAATAAAAAAATAAAATAGTATGAAATTTTATAAATACTTAAACCTAATTGGTTTGGTATATATTCCATAACGTAAATCCAATTTTCATTCGGCTTTTTTGTTTAAAAAAAAAACCACATTATTTCTAACTTTTTAATAAATCATCCTATTTTGCAATTAATTTTAAGCTAACAAAACTCCTTTCTTCCTACCTCTCTTTGCTTTCTCTGTAAATGGACCACCACCCTCACTACTGTCTGTCTGTCTGTCACCGTTGCTCCCACCAGCACCATAAAAGATTGAACCTACAATTTAGTCTATGCATTTGCCATTGAATATATTTTGTTACCTGACATTCCCTCAACACGTATGCTTAAGATTATAATCTAATGAGATCCTTCAGTCGCAGCAAGTTCAATATCAGTGGTGTTGGTAGAGAGTGTCGACATCAAAGATACTAAGGATGATGGTGCATTTACAAATAAAGCGAAAAGAGTGGAAGAGGAAAGTGAGTTTAGCCATTGTAGTTTTAATTTTATGTAATTTAGTCTAAAATTTAAAATTGGGAGCGAATTTGTGAAAATGGGATGATTTGTTGCAAAGTTAGAAATGGATAATTTTATTACAAAAGTCAAAGATCAAAAGGAAATGTATTTGAAGTTAATTCATACTATTTGTTTTTCTGTACCTAATATGCATTATTGGACTTTGTATAAACAAAGAAAAGAAATATAGAGTGATATTCTTACTATTGATAAATTAAGAGGAATTAAGAAGAGCAATCAATCTAAGCTATTTTATTAGATAAATATTATTGATTGCTATAGATGGAATTAACAAGAAAGAAAAAAGAATCCACAGTTATAGTGAAGAAAGAGGGAAAACAAAAATCAAATAGTAAATAAATACGTCTAAGAAACAAATTATCAGTTGAAGCTAATTTCTAAAAGGATTATGCTTTATTCAAGCTTAGAAAGCCTTTTTTCTTTTTTCAAATTTCACCCGATGTTCGAATACCTAACCGCAGGTATTGAATAATCCGTATTCGGGTACTATATAAAGAGCCATTAAAAGGAGATCCTTCCAACCCTATTTTCTCCATTTACAACGCATATTGTCAGGATTAGTTCAAGGATTAGAAATCTCTTTAATCTAGCAATCCCAACCTTTTATCCAAGTTCAAGGATTAGTTTCCAGTCCAAAATCATTTGTAAAGAGATTTTTCAATCAAGTCTTGACAATATCTAATTTACCTTAATTAGGTGCTTATTTACACTTTCTCTTTTCTTAACTAGCCAGCCTTTCTCCTGGAATTTGGAAAATTTTTAAAAAGTTATTTTACTAAAAACATACACTATCAGAGTATCTCCAATTTTAAACGTGAATTGTTCTAATAGAGATGCCACAAAATAGAGAATATTAAACAAAAACTCTCTTTAACCCTACTTTTTATTTAGGCTGTCAATATGGTGTGACAGAAAAAAAAATAGAGAATATTATCTACACCCTTTATTTTTTTTTTATTTTTTTATATAGATACCATATTTTACTTAGGGGATTTGGGGACCTTAGGTCCCAAGAAAGAGGTAGCTTACCACTATGCTACACTTTTAGGCTTCTACAGCATCTACTTTTAGAGGATCCCTTAGACACTGACTCATAATTTTTCTCATTCTCTACCGTTATTTTATTATTTCTATCTCTAATTTATTATTTTCTCTTCTTCGTCTTCTCCAAATCTTCTCTGCAACGTAACTGATTTTATTTTCAAAACTCAATTCCAAATTGTGCATTGAAACGAAAATAAGAAATCAATCCATTGTTGTATTTGATCATGATTCCGACCGTATATTCTTTTGTGGTTTTCGCTTTTTTATTGTTTATAGCTTTCACTAATTTTCTTCAATAGAGATGCAAAAATTAGTGAATTTATTCATTCAAAAATTTAATTTAATTTAATTTACTAATTATTCTAAAATTTGGATGGATTCTAATGCCGGATGAGATTTAATGTTCGCCATCTCATTAGATTCCGTAAGATTAAACAACGATGAAGGAAATTCCGTCAAAACGAGCATGGAGAGATGGTGAAGTTGATGGTAATCACAATCGTAGGCCAATCCGAGTCAAGGAGATCAACGGCCATTATTGACACACTGAAGAGACTGGCAAAGTGAAATTGTTTCAAACAAACAAAATGCTTATGATTGATTTGTAAAACAAAACAAAGTGCTTATGCAACTATTATGGGGATCTGCAGATTGATTAATTATTTTATTTAATATGATCCAAATGTATGAAATCGTGTATACGTGAGAGAGTAATATTTGTCTTAGCTTTAATTTGCTGTTTATTGATTTTATTCATTCTGATCCCAATTTTTTTAGTATGAAGCATTGGAGACGTTTTTAAGTTAATCAAATATGTAGAATTTGGGTTAGAAATGCTATTAGTTTTTTAAATTTAAATAACCACATGTTAATCAACTTATAAATTAAACATAATTTATAAGTGAATAAAAACACCCTACCGTACATGTTTCGCAGTCATAACATAACAACGTGTAAGCAAAATAGAACGCGCAAGAAGAAAAGTGGAACCCCGGAAATATGGAAGACCAAAAAGGACCTTTCAGTTTCACCTCACTTTCCACAGAACAGCGACATTACTAATAAAAATCAACTAACAAACCAAGGGTAGAGAGACACAGGTTCAACTAGTACTACTAACAAATGGTATGGCCTGCTTTGAAGATCACCATCGCGACGTGATCATATACCCGACCCCAATCACACTTTCTCGTGATTTGTGAACTGTATTGTCCCACGATCCTTCCTCTCACATTTATGTACCTTTATAACTTGTTATTATTCTCAGTTTTTTTTTTTTAAATAAAAAGTTGTTATTATTTGATATATTAGTGTAATTATAGAAGGTATTACTACACCCCTTCTAAAGATATTAATATCATGAGAAAAAATAAAATAGAAAAAATGTGCCAGCACATGACGGATCTTCAATTGTCACTCTTTTATTTTTAGACAAAAACTTTTTTTATTTGACAACGTAACTGCTTTATGTATTATTCAAATTTCCATGCATTGCATATGAAATCAAATTTGGTGGTTTTTTCATTCTAATAAGTTAGTTATATAATTATGTTAAAAAAAAAGTCAGTTGTATAATTTTGAAGTCCTACCATGAATCGCAAGTATAATTATAGCTTGGTGGTAAAAATGTTAAGTTACAGTCTTAAAATTGCATGTCTTTTTTTTTTTTTTGAATGGCTTAAAATTGCATGTTTAAACCTTCTAGTTAGCATAACTACATTATTTTTCAACTCTGTATGTTTTTTTTTTTTATTGTTTTTTCTCCTTTAAGCTCGGCTTATATTTTACTTTATCCACCATTGAAATATTGTCATGACTTCATCATTGAAAATGAGCACAATAATTAGCTGACTTTTAAATCCACGAACAGATTACAACATGAAGCTCAATCATAATAGTTTTACGGTCACTAATAACTACTATCTCCGTTTTTCTCATATCTTTATATTTACTATTTCACTAATACCAATACAAATTCACTTTTCATCAATACTCAGAAATAATAATAAACAATACTAACATTTTAAAAAATTTACTTTTTCATCAATACCAATAAAAAATAATAATAAATAATTACAAAATTTACTATAAATGAAAATGTAAACAACTCAAAAAAACACCCAAAAATGAAAATGTAAATATATCATGTAAAGGGAGGCGGTATTACCAAATATACAAATGATTGTCTTTTTTGACTTTATCACGCCTGGGAATCCTATGTTAAAAAAAAAAAAAAACTATGTTAAAAAAAAATATCACGCCTGGGAATCCACTTCCAATATAACAAAAAAAAATAGAAATTACTACCTCCAATTTTTTCATTTCTTTACACCCTAAAAACATAAATACCAATAAATCATCAATACCAATACACTATAATAATAAATAATTACTAATCCTTTACAAACCTTACTTTTTCACCAATACCAATAAAAAAATAATACTAAACAATTACAAAACTTACTATAAATGGAAATGTAGACAACCCA
The DNA here is from genome assembly GCA_949640765.1 of Croton laevigatus. Lineage (NCBI taxonomy): Eukaryota > Viridiplantae > Streptophyta > Magnoliopsida > Malpighiales > Euphorbiaceae > Croton > Croton laevigatus. Next base: position 7,433 of record CATIWJ010041017.1, on the reverse strand, counting down.
AAAACTTTGCCAAAAGAGGAAATGTAAATAATCAAAAGAAATGGAGGTAGTAAATATTATATTAATTTTTAAAAGACTATTTTTTTTTAATGTCATATGAATAAATATTTATTATGTTTTTTCAAATATGTAAAAATAATAATATTATTTATCAATAATTAAAATAATATTAATGATATAAAATATTAATTTTTTAAAAATAATAATATTGTTGATTACTTTAAAAAAAAGGTAATAAATTGTAAGTACAAATGAACTAGCTGTTTATAAAAAGAAAATACAATTATTAGGAGCTAACAGATTCAACATCTCATTAAAACTTCAAACAATTATTAACTAGTAATATAATTTAGAATTTTATTAGAACCTTAATATATAACTGTTGAATAGAACAATAAAAAAAAAATTAAAAATAAGTTGTTGAATTGAAAACATTAATTCAACTATTGTTGGATATGCCTAGAATAAAGTTGTAATAACTATACATTTAGAATATGTAAATTATATATTTTTAGAGAAAAGAATATGTAAATTATTGCAAATGATTCTAACCCACCTTAAATTTATATGGAAATGAATTCATTTACAAATGAACTCTAAGATAATATGTAAATTCATTTACCAATTAACCAATGATAGTGTGACATGTTGATCATCTTAATTACTACGAAAGTAGGATATGGAGATCTTGAGTTCAATTCTTGCCATCTATTATATATAACCTACAATGTTATTTGGTTCGTTAGTAATTTTTTTATATTAAAATAAAAATTTACTGATTACATCCTTATTTAAATAATATTTTTAAAAAATATAAATTCAATAATAACTTTACTAATTATTTCTTAAATATCTAAACTTAAAATTTTCATATATATATATTTTTTACAACAGCATAAAGAATAAAATTGAAAGAAAAATATCATATGGAACAAATTAAAATTTGTTGCAATGCAAGAAATTTTATAAAACCGAAGGAGTACTATTATTTAAAAAATACAATGAAAATTTGTCAAAAAAAAAAAAAAAAAAAAAGGAATTTGGACAGCGGAAATTTCCTTATCATATGCCTTCAGCGCAGTCTACAAAAAACCGAGTCTAAAATAGCCATCTCACTTATAAAACAGCCACCTCGTGTGTTGACAATTATGGTTAATACTTTTATATAATACTATCAGGGTTTAAACACATTATTTATTAGTATTACAGCTTAAACGTACTTGATTAGCGTGACATAATGATAAAAAAAGTAATTGTCAATACAATAAAATAATATAAACAAGTTCTGATTTGTTGAAACAGGAGTGGCCTAGAGTTTTTCCAAACAGGGGCCATAAATTTATTTTTATTAATTGGGTTTGGGAGGAGTGATTAGATTTGCGATTTTTTTTGTAATGCTATTTATATTATTATTATTTTTCCCGAGTAGGGGGTGATTTCTGATAAAATTTTTTTTTTTCCCAATTTTAAACATTTGTTTCGCTTTGAGGGTCAGCAGATGGTAAAACATCTGTTCTTGAGTTTTAATAGATTGAGTTCGAATTTTTTGTTTATATTCAAGTGCGTGAAGTGTCTTGTAAATTTTTTTATACTATCTCCAATTTTTTTCATTTCTTTATACTCTAAAAACATAAATACCAAAAAATCACTAATACTAATACACTATAATAATTTACAATTATTGATTATTTATAAACCTTACTTTTTTACCAATACCAATAAAAAAATAATAATAAAAAATAATTATAAAATTTACTATAAATGGAAACGTAAAAAATTGAAAAAATTTGCCAAAATAGGAAACGTAAAGAAATGAAAAAACTGGAGGTAGTATTTTATTGAGATAAAATCCTTTTAGCAATACTAAAACTAGTGAAATTTATTAATTTTTAAAAATAAAAATTAAAAACTAGACAATTTGTACAATTTTTAAACTATAAATTTATTTTAAAGTTAATTAATTTGTTTGTAAAATAGTGACAAGAAAATACTCAATTTTATTTGTTCCTAAAAGATTGATTTTATTTTCTGAGATAAAATAATTAATTCTTGACCTCAAGTAAGATTAAATTAAATATTATTTTATTTTCAGTAAGAAGAAAGGAATGTTTGATTAGGCAAATTACAATTTACATTACATCAGTAGACAACCCAGAAGACAATTTCTACACGCATTTAGATGACGCGTGACCTACAATTTAATTTATCAATTACACCAAAAATTGCTGTATTATGCGAGTGAAAGGAGCCAACCAAGAACTAACATTTTCCCTTCTTTAACTTTCAGTTTCAGCCATCTCTTTTACAATCGCAATTTTTGACTGTTATTAATTCCATTTTCAAAGCCTTCAACTTTAGCTTTCTTTTGCCTCGCCATTTCTTCTTTGCTCTGCTTATACATTATTCTTTCTTCCTCCTTCCACCACCACCATCTCCTCCTCCTTAGTCCTTGAAAATACCATTCTTTTTTCCTTTTGGGTTTAATAAATCTCTCAAAAGAATAAAACCATAGAAATCCAAAAAACAACTTCCAAGAATAACTCAAATATACCCACAACAAGTTTCTGTCTTTATATTTACTTTCTGTTCTTCTTTTGTTTTCTTAACTGGGTTCGGGTTTGGGTTTTGTTTGATTACTAGCTGTACAAAAAACCTCTCATTCTCTGTTTTTATTTTTTGTTTTCTCCTTGTCCTCTCTTCAAAATCCCAGCACTAGAACCAGAGCTAGAACAGGACAGAAGCTCTGTAGAGGAAACTTATATATATTACTATATAAAGAGGAAAAAAAAAAAGGAAAAAGGTGCAAGCTTTATTATTTATAAATGGTGCACTACCATCGTTATCATCAGTTAAAGAAAGTTGAACATCTAAATGGTGAAGAAGATGAAATTCTTGCTTTGGTTTGTTCAAATTCTGGTTACTATAAAAGAAAAAGGCCTAAGCTTCTTTTCTTTCTCTTGATTTCTTTCCTCTCTTGTTGCCTTATTTTGGCACCTCACATTTTTTGCTCTTCCTCTGCTTTCACTCTATTATGTAAGTCTCTCTTTCAAATGAGTTTCCATATTTCTCTGTTTTTCCATAATATTTTTTTTCCTCTCTGAACATGTTTTGATGGGTGTTTAATGGTTTTGCAGATTCATTTGTTGTAGAAAATGAAGGTCTAATTGCTGATGATGTGGATGTTAATGGTGCTTCTTTGTGTTCTTCAATCCCTAATGGTCAGTAATCTCTAATCTCTATGTGTTTCTCTTTTTGTCCATTTCTGTTACCTTTGAACAAATTTCCTTGTTTCAAGAATTGTACAAATTTTGAATCAAACAGTGTTACCAGACTGTAAAGCTGGTTTTTTTTTTACCAACTTTTTTAGAGTTCTCACTCTACTGGTAACTATAAAACGTTGGATTCAACAAAAGGGAATGAAATTTAATTTTTACTTTTTTCTTAGCATTTATTAGGGTGGTGTTTTTACTTGTTAACGTTGAGTGATTGGATCAGGGAAAAAGGGAGAGGCATGTGATATTTTATCACCTAATGTTTAAACACAATTTTTTTTTTCTTGTTTATTGACCAAGTCTTTTGTAATGTTGAATACAGGTACTATATGCTGTGATAGAAGTGGCTTCCGTACTGATTTCTGTATAATGAAAGGGGATTTAAGAACACAAGTTGCCTCTTCGTCAATCTTTCTCTATACTTCAAAAAACACTTCTTCTTCTTTAAATAGAGAAGACAAGGAAGAGGAATTCCAACATGAAAAGATCAAACCATACACAAGAAAATGGGAAACAAGTGTTATGGACACAATTGATCAATTAGACCTTGTTTCAAAGCCAGAAAAATTTGCAATTGATCACCAATGTGATGTGAAGCACCACGTTCCGGCTGTGTTCTTTTCGACAGGAGGGTACACTGGTAATGTTTACCATGAATTCAATGATGGGATTTTGCCATTGTTTATTACATCCCAAAAGTTTAACAAGAAAGTTGTGTTTGTGATTCTTGAGTATCATAATTGGTGGATCATGAAGTATGGAGACATTCTTTCGCATCTTTCGGATTATCCTATCATTGATTTTAGCGGAGATAAGAGAGTGCATTGTTTCCCCGAAGCAATTGTTGGTCTTCAAATCCATGATGAACTTACTGTTAATCCTTCCTTGATGCAAGGGAGTAAGAGCATTTTTGACTTCCGAAATCTGCTAGATAAAGCGTATAAGCGTAGAATTCAAGGTCTAATTCGAGATGAGAAGCGAGAAGCTGAGAAGAAACTACCCACTTCAACATCATCAACCATGTTAGAGTTAAAAAATGATAGGCAAGAAGCTAAAATGAGGAGGCCGAAACTGGTAATTTTGTCGCGAAATGCATCAAGAGCTATAACTAATGAAGATTTGTTAGTGAAAATAGCACAAGGGATTGGATTTCATGTCGAAATTTTAAGGCCAGACAGGGCAACAGAACTCGCAAAGATTTATCGAGCAATGAATTCGAGCGAAGTGATGATAGGTGTACATGGTGCAGCCATGACACATTTCTTGTTTATGAGGCCAGGTTCAGTGTTTATACAAGTGATCCCTCTAGGAACAGAATGGGCTGCGGAGACTTATTATGGAGAGCCAGCCAAAAAACTTGGTTTGAAGTACATGGGTTACCGAATTTTGCCTAAAGAAAGCTCATTGTATGACAAATATGATAGAAATGATCCTGTTCTTCAAGACCCTCAAAGCATAGCTCAAAAAGGATGGGAATATACAAAGAAAATCTATCTGGATAGCCAGAATGTGAATCTAAACCTCATCCGATTTAAGAAACGTTTAGTTCGAGCCTATCAGTACTCCATCAGGAAAATGAATCACCCTATTCAACACCACCAATCACATTGAGTTGAACATATATTTACACTATACTCTTTTCCATTTTATTATTAATTGATTTCGTGCTTGTTGTACAGGGAAGAAGCACCAAATTTAGGAATATTTTGTTTAAGAAATTAGTGGATTTGTGCTTATTCCATTTGTACATATGAGCTGCACATAATAAATAAAATCCTGTAGATGGTTCAATTGTATCAATTTTATTTCATTTTCAGTTTGAAAGTATAAATTGCTTGATCAAAGGGTCTGCTGGGACTTGATTTATATCCTGTGATTTTTGTAAAAATTGAGGTGACCCACTTTTATCTTCAAAAAAAATAAAACAATGGGGTGCCGACCAACAAAATTTCTGCTTCTAAAAGTAAGCAAATTAGCTTATTTTTGTTGTCCATAGCAAGAGCTTGGTTTCCATATTGGCCAACTTATTACCGGATTGGTCGCATTATTTCATGCCAAAATCTAAATGGTCCTACCATTATTTTTTGTCCTTCTTATTTTTCCATTTTGCATGGGAAATTTGTTCATAGAAGTGTGTGAAACTGCTTTAAGCACATGTTGTAACACCCCAAATCCGCCTTACGAATAAGACAAACCGAGGTGCCACGTGTGTCCTTCGACGGTACCCAGAACTTATTTTTCTTAATAGATGACAATTACACCAATAAATTTACAATATAATAAATTACAATAGCAATTTCATAATTATTATCTTCTGTAATTTCTCAGTATATGCCACACTACGACTTGATCAGCATCTGATATCACTCTGCTCTACTGGTTCTTTCTTGATTTCTGCTCCTAGTACCTACAAGTTAGCAAACACTAACTTATTGAGCCACAGGCTCAGTGAATACTTTACACAAACATTTTAAATACTACATGACAAGTTTTCACGTCATTATATTTAAATATCAAATAGTGCACAACATAGCATTTATTCACAGCAAGTTGAGTAAAGGTAAAGTATCAAACCTGGCTGTTGTCTTGCCTGTCGCCTTGCCTGTCGTATGCCTCCTCGGCTAATTTCTATACTTGACTAGATTCCATCGATATCATCAAATTTGACGGACAACCGCCAGAAGTGGTCGGAAAATGTGAAAATCCGATTTGCAATTTGTACACGACTTTCATTCCGGCTATAGATCAGCAACAAGGCCTACATCATCGGAAAGCTCTCGTTGCAAGGATTCCAGATCAGGTCTCAGATCGTCCGTCCGACCACCGGAGCGGCCGGGATCTACGCCGGAAGCCGTTCGGCGGCGTCTCCCTTGGGTCACCGGAAAATCATATTTTCAGGCAGCAAGGCCTATGTCAAAAGAAAGCCCTTGAAGAGAGGAGTCCAACGGTGTCCTCAAATCATCCATCCGACACCGGAGCTCGCCGAAAAATGCATTCAAAATTTTCGGTGAATAGTACGGTGAATAGGAATCAGCATCTTCCAGCCGCGACTACGGCTTGCTCCGGCAACGGCTGGTCCTCGCGCTGCCGTCTACATGTTCGCCGAACCGAGGGCTACCTGCCGGTGGGCGAGTATCAGCCGACAAACCGGCGGTGGCGGTGCATGGCTGGCCGGAACATTTCTTCTCTTTCCTCCCTTCTTCTTCTTTCCTCTTTTCTCCGTTTCGGGTTTCTTTCCCGATTTCTTTTCTTTTTTTTTTTTTTCTGATTTTCCTTCCACATTTTTCTTAAATCTTCCTCTTCTTCTTTTTACTAATAATAATAATAATAATAACAATTTTATTTTTGAATTGATACATTTTAATTTAAAACCTATATTTCATAATTAGGGTGTTACAAATCTCACCCCCTTAAAAGATTTTGGTCCCCAAAATCAAGATATCACTATGGTGTCAAATTTCAAAATTCAAACACTTTTTTTTTCATACTTTCTATATATGATTCAACTTTCATTTCTTTGTTCTCTTTGTATATAATTTAATTCATCTTTCTTATTTTGCTTATCAGCATAACGTCAGTAGAATTAAGGGGAACAAGAGGTTGCTAACAAATCCTTATACATTCTAATTACGGAGTCTCTTTTGGATTCATATCACAATTATCAATCATCTTAATCATTTGTCACTCTCATTCCCGCCTTTAATTCTATCTACGTTACTAAGATGAGTTCTCTTTTCTTTTTTTTTCTTTTTTTTCACATGCATTTTTGTCATTGCATTTGCTTTTTCATCTTTTTTTTTTGTACACATCATACATAGCATATCTTTCTGTATGCAAAATAACACAAAATTTCTTAAATGATTTGATTTTATTTCTTTTTTTTTTTAATACTCTTAATTCAATACGTATTATAAATTTTTTTTTTTCTGCTATGCTTTTTCTTCTTCTTTCTTTTTTTTTTATTCTGCATTTACTTACCTCAATTGTATTCTATTTATTTTTCTATTTTGCTCCACAAGGTAATTTCAGTTGAATCAAAATGGAATAGCAATATTCGGTCATAGATCGTGGACGTAGCCATAACTATGCCGTTTTGTCAACATTATCTCATGCGGGTCATAGATCGTGGTCTAGCCATAACTATGCATGTGAGCCATAGAT
>CATIWJ010041001.1:0-12238 GCA_949640765.1 Croton laevigatus | reverse complement strand
CATCAGGGCCTTGAGTTTCCTTCTTATGAGTTGAGGTATCTCCACTGGGATGGATATCCATTGAGGTCTTTGCCCTCTAATTTTCAAGCAGAGAAACTTGTTGAATTGAACTTGACATATAGCAATGTTGAACAACTATGGACAGGGGTGCAGGTATCCTATAACATCTGGCTTTTTGCTTCATTAATCCTTTCTTTCCAAAAAATGTGTTGTAAGATAAATGCTTTCTTGTATTTCCTCTACAGAGTCTTGTGAGCTTGAAGGACATTGATCTCAGCCACTGTGAGCTCTTGACTACTTTTCCAGACCTGTCACAGGCCAAGAAACTTGAAAGGATTAATTTCGAAAATTGTCCTAGTTTGGTAGAAGTGTCATCATCCATTCAGTTTCTAGATCATCTTGTTGATTTGAATATGAAATCCTGCAGGAACCTTATGCATCTCCCTATTGGCATTAAAACGAGGTCTCTCAAGACAGTAAACCTTGCTGGCTGCTCAAATTTTAGGAAATGTCCAGAGTTTGCAGAGAACATAAGATATTTAAATTTAAGTGAAACTGCTATAGAAGAACTTCCAAAATCAGTTGGGAATCTCTCCAGACTCATCGCATTGAACTTGAAAGATTGTAAACAACTTACAAATCTTCCTAAAAGTGTTCATATGTTGAAATCTCTTTTGATTCTTGATCTCTCTGGCTGCTCAGACATCACCAACCTTCCAGATTTGTCAACAGATATAAGATACTTGTACTTGAGTGGAACTGCAATAGATGAACTTCCCTCCTCGATTGGCAATCTTTTGAAACTCTCCTGTTTGGATTTGAAGAACTGCCGAAGGCTTAAGAACATTCATTTTCGCATGCGTAAGTCGGCATCTCTTGAAAATCTTATTCTCTCTGGTTGCCAAAACATCACCCAGTTTCCAGATGTTCCACTGAGCATAAAGAAGATATTTTTGGATGAGACAGCAGTAGAAGAAGTTCCATCTTCAATTCAGTTTTTGTTTGAACTTGTGGAATTAAGCATGCGAAAGTGCAAAAGACTACAAACGCTTCCTACCAGTATTTGTAAGTTGAAACGCTTGCAAAAGCTTAATCTCGCAGGATGCTCTATGTTTAAGGAGTTCCCAGAAGTTTTAGAGGTTATGGGATCGCTGAGGTATCTTTATTTAGATGGAACAGCCATTAGAAAGCTGCCCTCACCAATTGAAAATTTCAAGGTGCTTTCAAGCTTGGAAGTAAGAAATTGCAAAAATCTGTCCATTTTTCCAGAAATGAAAATGATCATGGGTATTGAACATTTTTCCAACATTCCTGACATGGGAGTGGATATTCAATATTTAAGTAAGCTCTATCTAACTAATTGCCGATTATCGAATTTGCCTTGTTCTATCTGTGGCTTATTCTCACTTGAAGCTTTAGATCTGGGTGGAAATAATTTTGTTACATTACCTAACACTATAAATAAGCTCTCTGAGCTACAATACCTTGGTTTAAGAAATTGCATGTGGCTATATTCATTGCCAGATCTTCCACCGCGACTGGAAAAATTAGACACACACAATTGCTTTTCACTGGAAGATGTATTCTTTAATTCAGCTGGAGCAAGGGGAAAAGTCTTCACTTTTCTTTTCACTAATTGTGCCAAGTTGTCACTCCGTGCCCATCACAACATAATGGCCTATGTCTTAAGAAAGTTTCTGCGCTTCACAAAAGAACTGCATGACCAGGTCTGTCTCTCCGTGTCATCTTTCAATTTTTTTTCACCTGTCAAATTTCCTTGCTAATAGCCGTGATTTTTCTGTTGCAGATGTTACTACCAGGAGAATCTAGTTTTTACATGGATGGATACATAATTCCAAGGTGGTTAAGCCATCAAAGTAAAGGATGTTCAACGACTATTCAACTACCTTCACAGTGGGCTAACATCAAGTTCTTTGGTTTCATTCTATGTGCTAATATTGTTTTTGACAACCATTTTATGGGCAATGATGGTTTCCAGGTTAGATGTAGTTATCATTTGAAAAATGAAAACGGAGGAGAGTGCAGTGATGTTAATTCCTATTTTAGTGGTTGGTATGGCGAAAGAACACTAAAAAACAACGTGTTGTTCTTTGGGTGTGATCCTCTTGTGGATGTTAGAAAAGGTGGTGATTTGTGTAAATACAGAGAGGTAGTAGTTGAGTTCTACCCTGAAGATATGGATGGCAATCCTTTACAATGTTGCAAAGTGAAAAATTGTGGTGTACGTATACTATATTCAGAAGAGGAGATATTATGTCGATGTCCTTGTGTTGATCTGGGAGAATTGACCTATGCTAAGAGTGGAGCTTGTATAAGTCGATGTACTTGTGTTGAATTTGTGCGAGAATTGACCAATGCTGAGAGTGGAGCTTTTACGCTATACATAGAGCGTCCCTTTGGGTGTTTCAGTGTGGGTGATGAGGAAGATATAGACTCTATACGAGCCTGGAGAATAAATAAATATAAAGAAGTCGTCTTACAAAATAGAAATTTCTTACAAGGTAGAGAAATGGAGGCTTCTCGTAGATGCCCTATTTGCTCTGGGCTCCGATGAACAAATAAAAATCTGAGTCACAGAAATTGTTGATAAAGTTAAATGAGAGCATTGTAAGTTTTCATGGTAGTTTCAACCAACCACTTTCGAAGGCTGAAGGTAAACCAACGGATAGTTTGAATGAGTCTAACTTCTTATCCTACTACACTGGTTTGTAGTTGGGTTTTAAGGTACTTTTCAACTATTTAAGAGGTTTTTTTTTTTCTGTTTTTTGAAATCAAATGTTCAGTTGGGTTTTAAGGTACTTTTTAAACTATTTAGGTAGTGTTTTTATTTTTTTTTATATAATTTTTTTTATTATAATCACATGTTTAATTGTCTATTTTCAATTTCAATATTCATTCTAGTGAATCACAATTTGTAAAATTTGACTTTATATTATAAATTTAGATGACTATAAATTTAGCAATTCTAATTATTTAATATAAAATTTATAATACAAAGATAAATTTTACAAACAGTTACAACGGTTATTTTTTAGACTGAGAACAAACAAACACTAAAAAAAAATGGTAATAATAAATAAGAGGAACAAATAAGCTGCAGTCAGAAGTAGCTGATCCATGAGCATCAAGGCAAAACTTAGATCAACTTAAAAGCAATATAGAGCCTCAAACTGCAAATATAACATACCACACTGCAGGGCTCGTACTCATAAAGCAAATATTGAAGCTAAAGGACAACTACCAATTATTTTGAGGCAAAATTATTAATGTGACATACTTGTTCAGCTTCAATAATCTTTTCTCCTGTTCTCCAGTAGAGAAAAACGAATATTTTCTCCTGTTCTGGTAATTGCAACAACTGATTAGTTCTAGAAAGGGAAAAACAAAGTCGCTCAATCCAGCATAACAATCCTAGGATCGTCCTGATGCTTGTTTGGTTCTGCAGGGAAGTATTTTATTCCAACAAGATCCCCAACTTGGCTTATAACTTCCAATGCTTTAATCAGATCTTCCTTGGTATGTGAAGCAGATATGCGTACCCAACAACAGTGGTTGGTTTGGCTGGAAAAGCCACTGTCACAACCACCAGCTTCTGCTTCAGGCATTCCCTTGAAAAGGTAGGAATTTTAGCTGGATTGTAAAGCATAATTGGCATTACAGTAGAGTCATTGTCTCCAAGAACCTCGAACCCAATTTTTATCAATTATGATCTAAAGAAGTTGCTATACTCATGTATTCGTGCACGCTTCTGGGCACCTCTATTAGAACCATCATCCCCAAGAATACCCTTTATGGCAGATTTTATTTGTTCTGCAACTGAAGGTGAGATAGAGGTTGCACATAGATGAGGAGGGCATATGTACTTCCAATTATTGGATAAGTTCCTTTGATCCAGCAATATATCCACCTCATGACCCAAATGATTTAGTAAAAGTTCCCAAATTAATTCATCTTGTTTTGTTTGTGGTTCATATTAGTGTCTTATTACAGCTGTCGGAATAACGCTGAACCAAATCAATCCAAGCATCAGGGGCACAAAGCTATTGGTCTTCCAAAACAGTCCTGGTTACGCATATATAGAAATCTGGAGCCCTAAACAGATTGGAGCATATCCCTGAAGATTTTTAGAGCTGCACCAGTCAAAAATTTTTTGGAAGAAATCTCTGACTTTACCAAACACAAAAAACAATCTATAACTAAAGTACCTCGTTAACGCAGTTAAGTATGGAATTGCAATCATTTTGCTCGTAATTTTCTACGCTATACAATTTAGTTAAATTTAATAAATTCCTTCCAATCATTTTGTGGTAGCAAAAAAGGAAATCTTCAAAACGGGTCATAAAAACCGAAACTTTTCAAACAAACTCGTCCAAGGATCCAGGAACCTCGGGACTTACTATATCTTCTGACGGTTTAAACGTCAAACCCAAATAAACTCATATAAAGCCAATGTCCCTCCAAAATTCCCAACGCAAAATCCAGTTGCACCGATTCCAAATACTATAACACAAGGCCACAAAAAATTTCCCTTCTTCATCCTCCTCACCAAGTTTTCTGTCAAAATCCAAAAGGGTCTGCTTCTTCTGTTTCCACTTTTGGTTTTCTTTCGAAGAATTGGAAATTGAAATATGAGGCTGTTGAAGGTAGCAACGTGTAACTTGAACCAGTGGGCAATGGACTTCGACTGTAACCTGAAGAACATAAAAGATTCGATCTTAAAGGCAAAACAAGCTGGTGCAGTTATTAGATTTGGCCCTGAGCTTGAAATCACTGGTTATGGATGTGAAGATCATTTCTTGGAGCTGGATACTGTCACTCATGGGTAAGTTAATTCTTATTAACCCTTAATTTGAGTTGGATATAATGTAATTTTGATTAATTGTGGGAGATTTTGAATGCTGCAGATGGGAGTGTTTGAAGGAAATTTTGCTAGGTAATTGGACAGATGGTTTGTTGTGCAGTTTTGGAATGCCAAATTTGAAAAGGATCAGAGCGTTATAATTTTCAAGTTTCGTGCTTCAATAGGAAAATTTTAATGATTCGCCCAAAAATGTGGCTTGCTAATGATGGGAATTATAGGGAACTTAGATGGTTTACAGCATGGAAGCAAAAAGATCAACTAGTGGATTTTCAGCTCCCAATTGAAATTTCAAAAGCTATAAATCAGGATTCAGTGCCTTTTGGTTATGGATTTATTCAGTTTTTAGATACGTAAGCACTAATTTTTGTTTCTTGATTTTTGTATTTTGGATTGTTGCTTAGCTGCTTGAAAAAGCTAAAAAAGCTGACATTTTATTTATTTATTTATTTATTTTGTTTGGCTGATTAGAGCTGTTGCTGCTGAAGTTTGTGAAGAACTTTTCACTCCTATCCCTCCTCATGCTGAACTTGCACTCAATGGGGTTGAAGTGTTCTTGAATGCAAGTGGAAGTCATCACCAATTGAGGAAGCTTGATCTTCGTATGCGTTCTTTTATTGGTGCTACTCATACTAGAGGAGGGGTTTACATGTATAGTAATCAACAAGGATGTGATGGTGCTCGACTTTATTACGGTATGAAAATGCTGTTGTCTTAATTTAATGCTTTTCTGTTTTGCTTGGCTCAACAATTTCCAACTCTTTGTTATTATTGTTTCTTCAATTTGCTGTTTGGCTTGTAATAACTTGACCTTCATTAAGATTTAGAATCTGTAATAATTTCTTTCTTGCAGATGGATGTTCTTGCGTTGTTGTAAATGGAGAAGTGGTTGCTCAAGGATCACAATTTTCTTTGAGGGATCTTGAGGTTGTCGTTGCCCAAGTAGATCTCGATGCGGTATGCTTTACCTTTGAAATGATTGGGATTTGTATATTTAGATTATTTGTATACATTGCAGCTAAAAGCACTAAAGATTTTTCTTTCCATGATTCAAGTTTGTGCCATTTTGAAACCTAAAATTGCTATTCCCGCTGTTTGCATTAAATATTTGGCTCTTATATTGCTAGTCTCTTGTTTGATGGCAGGTTGCTAGCCTAAGAGGGTCCATCAGTAGTTTTCAAGAACAAGCTAGTTGCAAAACTAGCGTAGCATCAGTAGCAGCACCATACCATCTTTGTCAGCCCTTCACCCTGCAAATGTCCCTTTCTAGTCCCCTCAAGGTTTGTTCTTGATGCATTTCTGTTGTCAATTAAAGATTATTTGATGTCAATAGCTTGATGGTGTTGTTCTTAACTTAATGAAGTTTGTCTCAAACTACTCCGCTTTGCGATATGCTATTAAATCCCGCTTTTCTCCCCCTTCCTCCTGGGGAAATCTTGGAGTTGCAGATCGTGTATTGCTTTTAATTAAAGTTTCTATCACAGGAATGATTGCATTTGAGTGGCAATAACAGCTTCAATATTTTTGCTTTTTGTGCTTCATAAAGTCTTTTCCCAGGAGCATCTTCTTACTGTTTTTAACTGTCTCTTTTTTTTAATTCCCTGTATGTGGAACTTGTGATCTCTAGATTGAGTATCATTCTCCTGAAGAGGAGATAGCCTTTGGTCCTGGTTGCTGGTTATGGGACTATTTGAGAAGAAGCGGTGCTTCTGGATTTTTGCTTCCCCTTTCTGGCGGAGCAGATAGTTCCTCTGTGGCTGCTATTGTTGGCTGTATGTGCCAGCTTGTCGTGAAAGGTAAGTTAAATAAAGTTTATATTTGTTTCGGTGTTCTTGTACTTATTTGTTTGTGTTTTCAATAAATGAACAACTAATGATTAACCTGGGGACTTGCATTGAAAATTAAATGGCTCGATACAAGATTAATAGACCACTCATTTAGCAAGACTTTTCAATATATATAATCTGGTAGCAATTGGTGGTCATAGTGAACTTGCTAACCACAAATTCACATTCTTATTAGGTGTTCTTGTACTTATTTGTTTGTGTTTTCAATAAATGAACTAAGGATTAACGTGGGGACTTGCGTTGAAAATTCAATGGCTCGATTCAAGATTAATAGACCACTCATTTAGCAAGGCTTTTCAAAATATATAATCTGGCAGCAAGTGGTGGTCGTAGTGAACTTGCTAACCACAAATTCACATTATTATAGTCTATTATGGTTCCAAAGAAGTGGGATCGAAGGAGGAGATTTTGGAAAGGATCATTGCATTGGAGGAGGAACTTGTGACAGTGTTGAGTTCTGTCAACTTAGAATGAGAATGTTTAATTAAGTCCAAAATTTATAGGCAAGATTTTCAACTGAGTCTGAAGTTATTTGACCATTATACCTGGTATTTGACCAAGATTGACCTTCTTCCCTTTCTAGGAGGCTGCAAAGTGAGGCAATATCTAAAACCTGTTCTTTTTCATGCCTGTTCCAGTATGCCATTAAGCTCACTGCTTATATGAGGTTGGCACTGGTGCACTAGCAAAAGTTTTGGGTAGCATCTTTTCTGTCACCTAGCATGTCTTCTGCAGGAACAGAAAATATTTCTTTCTAGTACTATCAAGCATTTGTCCTCATCATTATTATTCATTGGCTGGTTTTACATGTTGCTTGCAGAGATTGCAAATGGGGATGAGCAAGTGAAAGCTGATGCAATACGAATTGGACGTTATACCAATGGGGAATTTCCTACTGACAGCAAAGAATTTGCAAAGCGAATATTTTATACTGTATTTATGGGTTCTGAAAACAGGTTGCTACATGACAAATTTCTTGCTTTTCATCATTCTTCCATTTTCATTGGACTTGCAAATGACATTCCATACATGTTATAATTTTATAATAGCATCAAAGGCAACCACTCAAATGTTTAGTAATTGGTTTTTCTGCTTAATGAAGTAATTTTCTGTTTGGCAGTTACAAGGTTTTTCCTTTTTCGCAGTTCTGATGCAACTAGAAAGCGAGCAAAGGATCTAGCTGATGAGATTGGTTCGTGGCATCTTGACGTTTCAATAGATGGTGTTATTTCTGCATTGCTATCCTTGTTTCAAACACTAACTGGGAAGCGACCACGCTATAAGGTAAAACTGTTCTCTAAATCTTCCCACTTTCAGTTTAAGAATGGGATCCTTTTCACCCAATCATTATTTCTCTGGTACATTACAATTGCATTGGTGAAAAACTCATTCTACCCTTCCTCTTTTTGGGTCGGAACCACTTGTATAATCCTCCAATTTCTGCAGGTTCAAGTGGTTCTTTGAGCTTCCTTATGGTTTATGGTTCTTTAAGCAAGGATTAGATTGATTTGGGTGCATTACATAAGTACAGTTTTAATGCTTTTACTTCTTGTATGTAGGGTCCCACAGGAATATGCTTGTACATTTGACTCTTCTTTTTTTACTTATTAATTGAATTTTCTTTCATGTTTAATCATATTGATTTGACGGTTCATGTCACTAACTATATATAAAGTGGGATTTTGTTGCCATGCTCATATCATAACATCATTCACAACATTGTTCTTTATCTCCGTACTAAAGCATTCTTTTTTGCCATTTGGCTTTGTCCTTGTCAATCAATTGTTTCTGTGGATCATCATCGTTCTTGTAATTGTATTAAAAGGCTTTTAATAGGTTTCTTTATGCAGGTCGACGGGGGATCTGATGCTGAAAACCTAGGATTGCAGAACATTCAAGCTCGAATCAGGATGGTTCTAGCATTTATGTTCGCCTCACTCTTGCCCTGGGTTCATAGTAAACCAGGATTCTATCTCGTTTTGGGTAGCTCTAATGTGGATGAAGGACTGCGTGGTTACCTAACAAAGGTAGTACCGATTCTAACATATAAAGACGCTGCTTTTCAAATAACTTTTTAATGTTGGTTTTAGCAAATTTCTCTTATTCCTCCAAATATTCTCGAACTTGATTTTTCTTGCAAATCCAACTTTTTTCATTGCATTTGCAGTATGACTGTAGTTCGGCAGATATAAATCCAATAGGAAGCATCAGTAAGCAGGACCTTCGAGCGTTTCTGCGATGGGCAGCCATCCATCTTGGCTATTCATCCTTGGCAGATATTGAAGCAGCACCTCCAACAGCTGAATTGGAGCCTATTCGTTCCAACTACAGTCAGGTATTCTTTTATCAGAGTAACTTCATTTGTCATCTTCAGTTTTCCCCATTTGTTGTTTGAGATATTAATTCTGAACATCATTTGTCGTATTTGGTTTTTTTATCCCATTTGTGTGGAGCAGCTTGATGAAGTGGACATGGGAATGACATATGAGGAACTCTCAATTTATGGAAGATTGCGAAAAATTTTCCGCTGCGGGCCAGTGTCAATGTTCAAGGTACACTTTTGAATCATTTTGTTTCATGAATGGTGGCTTATTGATTCAGAATCTCACTTCTTTAGCTATAACTGTGATTTTCGCAGAATCTATGCTATGGATGGGGTTCAAGATTAACTCCATCAGAGGTGGCCGAGAAAGTGAAACACTTCTTCAAATACTATTCCATTAACCGCCATAAAATGACGGTCTTAACGCCTTCGTATCATGCTGAGGTACTATAGTTTCTAACACAGAGAGAACATAATATACCTTTGTTCACTTTAAATAGGCACAACTCTTTTTCGCAAATATTAAGAAAATAGTTTAACTAACATATTTTATTGATTTATTCAAAATATACCCCTCAGAATTATGGAAGCCGCTCGCTAAACTTGAATATTGGTATATTTGAAATAAATTGTCAAAATATGTTAACTGAAATACGTTCTTAGTATCTGTGTAAAAATATGTTTGCCTATATAAAACGAACCAGGGGAGCATTTACATATCAATCTTCTTAGAAACAAATATAATGTCTACCTTCATTGCAGAGTTATTCACCAGAGGATAATAGGTTCGATCTTCGTCAATTTCTGTATAACGTAAGGTGGCCTTATCAGTTCAGGAAGATCGATGAACTTGTGAAGGAATTGAATGGAGATAAAGTTGTTTTCGGAGAATCAGATGACAAGGAAAAACCGGGAATGGGAGTTGTGGCTGCAGGCTCAGGTGATCCCAAAGCTGGTCTTTAATTTTCAAGAGCCAAGTTCATGTGTGAACCTAAACTTACATAAGAAAGTGATTATAACTGTCCTTTTTTTTTTTTTCGAAAATAAAATTCATTTTAGCATTCTTTTATAATTTAAAAAGAAAGTGTATAATTTGAAATTACTTGTAATTTAGTTGAAAAGTGCATAGTTACAATGTTTCATTGATAAATTGGAAAACAAACAAAGAGGGCCTATGTAAGTGTTTGTCAATACTAGCCAACTGTCTTTAGAAGGAGTGTTCAAACGAAACCGTTAAATCATGAAATTTCGTAAAATTTGGTTAATTGGAGGAAAAAATTTCGTTAAAAAAGACTTTTAGAGGCAAATATTACCTTAAAATTTACTTTATTTGTCTTCTTCAGTGGATTCTTCAGCTTCATGAACCATACACTCGATCTCTCCCACCAGAACCAACACACCATTATAAAATTTAGGAAAATATAAGTAAATAACAATTTTTCAAGTTTGATTTAAAACAATACCAAAAAAGGGCAGTTCGGTACATTAAGGTATTCTGTAATTACGTAGGGTTTAGAAAGGACTGGACACCCGAAGGTGTAAATGATTAATTTAAAAAAAAACATCAATTGATTTAATTTTAAGACACTGGGTCTGTTGTTTGATTGGTTGTTGTTGTTTTGATTTCTCTTTTTTTTTTTTTTCGTGTTGATGATGACCCTTTTGAATCTATTCTTCTCCTATGTATATTCTGGCATACGATTATTAACACTTCATAACTTCACATACTCCATAACTTCACGTTCAATACAGTTGTGCCAAAGGTAACTTGTATGTACTGCCCAATTTCCGTAAACCGCCGTTCCTCTTTTTATCCATGAACGTATAGCTTCTCCACTGTTTTTTAAGCCAAAGTGATGGAAGCTTCTGGAAGCCACTGTATGATCAACCTCCAACCGCCACATCTTAAATCCTCTTAGAACATATCCATTAATGATGTGGATTGTAACTGATGTATCTATTGAAATAAAAAGAGTGATTGATTACATGGCTAATCGTTTTTTTCTAGAGTTTAACTTTTAAAAAAATTGTCTCCAATGCAACATCTTCTATTTTCCATTCACTTCTTTTTCTAGGATCCACAATTTAATGGATAATCAATCACGTAACAATTTTAACATGGATAATATCTAGCAAACCTTTCAGAAATAGAAGGCCAACTAGACATTGCCTATTGACATATGAGCTGAACAGTTAGATAAACATTAGTATTGAAGATAATTTTCTGACATATCCATCAAATAGAAGCAATTCACTATTGCATTGGAGATGCTCTTATTTCAAACCAAAGCTAAACAAAATGGATTCTAATTACATGAATCAAACTAAAAATTACATGTAGGAGTGAAACAAATAGTAATTATTATTATTATTATTAGTAAAGGGTAGTTTTGCCATTTTTTAAACTTATAAAGGAAAAAAAATTGACTTTTTATTTGACCAACCGAAAAAAGAGCAAAATAAGGATGGAAAGACTTAAGTGCTAGACCAGCAAACATTGGAAGATCTTAAAACCTAATTTTCAAATTAGGAGAACCAAAGAGCATATTTTTAAAAACTATAGGGACCCATAGAAAATTTTTCATAATGTAATAGTAAAGAAAACATTGACTAAAAAATATAATACTACACGTCCGTTTCTAATTTATTGAGATTTTAGATCAAAATCAAGTTTTTAAATAAATGAAATTTTTGATATTTTTTATTAAATTAAGACGATTATGCCATTTATCTTGTAGTAGATGGAATTTATCTCTAATATATGTGGGGTTCACTTTTTTTTTATATTGAATAAATATGAATGTTATTTTTAGGATAAAAAGAAAATTATATAAAAAAAAAAAATGAGGTTGCATAGTAAAACTCTTAATAGTATAAGAATTAAATTACATAATATATAAAAATCGAGGGACTAAATAATCATTATCCATAATATATATATCCTCTCCTCTTGCACCGGACTGCGTCTCCGGTTTGATTTATGACGATTCGCAACTGTCTGGCCTTCGAATCGAAATTCCATTTGTTTCTTCATTCTTCTCTTCAATTGGTAATCGGTAAGCTTGCAGATTCTTTATAATCTTTCAATTTTATTTTCGTTCTGCAACTTTTCCGCCGCCGCTGCCTCCTTCGTCTTCATTCCTTCTTGTGAAAGCTTTTGCTTGCTAGCTAGTATTGTTGCTTAATCCA